>VXAB01011865.1:17132-97972 GCA_013399175.1 Odontophorus gujanensis
CTGGACACAGTTCTCCAGATGGAGCCTTACAAAAGTAGAGTGGAGAAAAACAATCACCTCCCTCTCCCTGCCAGTTGGAGCAGCTAGGATACTGTTTGAGGCAGCCCAGGATGCAGTTAGCCTTTGGGGCTGCGAGAGTACACTATGTCCAGATTTTTGTCCATCAGGACCTTCAAGTTCTTCTCTGCAGCGTTGCTCTCAGTGAGTTCTTCTCCAAGTCCGTACTCATATCTGGGATTGCCCTGAGTAACACCTTTCACTTGACCTTATTAAACCTCATTATCTTCACATGGGCCCACTTTTCTGGTCCCTCTGCATGGCATCCCTTTCTTCTATTATGTCAACTGCACCTCTCAGCTTGTTCATCAGCATTACACATTGATTTTCCAGGAAATTCCATTAAATTAGGACTTGGAGAAATCTCATATGAATAAAAATTAATGAAAGAAGTTAAATCAAATTTTTGTTGTTGTTGATATTTTGTTTTTCCTGTGTACAAGCACTCTTACTGTGACACTGACATGACTAAAGATTAGACAGATTTTGCTATACATCCTGATAACTCTATATTCCTAGAGATTGTGGAACACAACTTTAGCTCAAATATAAAGACTTTATTTACATGGAGGAAAGCAGATTCTTTTGCTGCTGAAAAATGGAGTGTTGTTGAAAATGGATAAAATCAAACTGGAATATTTTTGACGTGTGGCAGAAGAAACAGGAACCAATGTGAATTTCTGGTGTGTGTTATGTGAAATTGCAGTCTGAAGAATTTTGCTTTGAGTCACATCACAGACACATTCCCAAAATTGATGTACTACTTGCATTCTGTTGGAAACTTTAATCTATATTGCAGACAACAGAGGGTGTAGAGGTCTCTCCTTAATCTCTTCACTTATTATCTTCATCAAGAACAAATTAAGAACATGATGCTGTTATGTATTGTGTGACTATATAAACCTGAATGGTTTTCCTATGAAGAAACAATATTTTCAATTTATTTCAGAGAATAATGTCTCAGAATTTTCTATAATCCAATCTAATTTTGCCATTATATTATATACCTTTATCTATAAAATATAACAAACATTTTTTTCTAAATGATATTTTTTTTTACTTTGCTAATTCAGTTGAACTTGAATTATTTTTCCAGTATGTAGAATTTAACTTCTGTTTATTGTGCAAAATTTGTTGCTTAGTTGGCTGCCAAGAAGCTAAGTATTTTCTAACCTGTTCAAATTCTGCATACATATATCTCTAAGAGGCAACATCCTAATAAGGGGAGAACAAATGCAGTATAACTCCACAAAGGCATTGACTTCATAAACAAGTGGTGCTTGGCTCAATGATTCAGTCAACTAAAAACAGCCTCTAGTGCTATTTAAAATGTCTAGTGATATCTGTGACACTGTTATGGTGCTGGCAAACAAGGCTTATGAGAAGCACACGTCATTCAGAGGAGGCAGTTGATGGTGAAATAACTCTAGACATCCATGCTTAGGAAATTTAATCAGAAGGACTTTTATGACAGAGATTGTTCCTTTTAAAGTTGATAAAAATCTTGTCAGTGAAATTGTCGATCCTAAAGTGGATAGAAAATATGTAAGATGATCTCTAAAAGTCTATTTTTCTTTCTGCTGTCTAGTTCAGTTGCAGACATTTACTAGATAGTTGAATTGAATTCTGTCACTGAAAAGCAGACATAAGAGACACTTTCCATGCCATCTAGTCTATTCCCACACCGTGGATCTTTTCCTCTTGCTAGTTCTTTGAGTCCAGTTCAATTCTCATTATTTTTCTCCATCCCAAAATGTTTTTTCCTGTCACAGTTATACTTTTCTTCCTACTATAACTTACAAAATTTGCTTGTTCATCATATGTACTTGAAAATTCTGGCAAGATTTGGACAGGACTTACTTCTATGAAAAATGCAGTGTAGTGCAGGTGGGAATCCCAAGAGAGGGCAAAAGTATTTTTAAGATATGAGAACTGGAGTGGTACAGGAAAGAAGGTAAAGAGGGAGAATATTGAAATCTCAAAAACAGAAGAGAAGATGCTGAAATTTATATACCATACACAAGACTGATAAATCAATTAAGTATGTTGAACATGGCATCACATGATTTGGTTTGGCAATAGAAGAGGTGGAAGTGGTATTAATATACATGTGTTATGTGCCCTTGGATCATCATTACAGTTCTACTCTAGCCTTAGTACATATGGTTAATTCTCATTAGCAATAACTAAAATTACACGCTCCAATTAAATTTTTCATATGGCAAGTATTAGACACCACATGTTATATGACTTAAGAATTCTTTTAACTGTAGTAGGCATACAAATGACAGTTAATCACAATAGTTCATTAAAGCTTTGTGTACACTGATTAAGTAGGAGTAGATGTGGTAGACATATCTGAGCTAGCTTCAAAGAAACTTCAACATATACTCATTCTATCTAGCTGTGGCAGCATGGAACTCAGGCTGAGCCACCACCTGGGTAGTATGTAGCTTGCCACAAATGTGCTGACTGTGACATTGCTGTGGCTGATCTTCTAACAAGAGTGACACTTCTCATCTTTTTGGGTGGTGTCTATTCCACACAACACAGTTTGTTCATCTTTTTTTATTTTTTATTTTTTTCTGATTCTAAAATATCACTGTTTGTGGTGAGACTCCTTGGAGCCTCAGCATTGTGTTACATTACATTTTTTCTATAAACATGTATTACTACAGCTCTGTCAGAGGCTTCTGGGGGTTAATTACAAGACAAATACATTTTTCTGAGGTAGGAACTTATTTTTAATGGTATTTTTCAAGCATGAAGAAAAAGCATATTAAAATAAATCATTTGTAACTGTATCATAAACGTGAAATGTAATTAATTGTTGCTGTATCAGGCCCTGAGACAGCAGAAGGGAGAAATTATGGTTTATCTACAAAACTTCATGTCTTTTCAAATCCTACACTATTTTGCATCTTGGCAAACTGACTTATCATGGAATAAAATTATTTTTGCTCCACCATTTTATTTAGTTCACAGCACGTAATATCTACATGTGGGCTGAATAGGCCTATCTTGTATTTGAGAGCTGTAGCACTAAGCCTCTGGTTTCCAAGAGCCAACTTGCACTTTATGTGCATGTTTGAAAATGATGTGTCGCAGCTGTCATATGAGCCTGTACCCAATAGAGTTCAGCTGATCTTCACAAGTTCACCAGAACCAGTGTCTGCTCTAGTATAGAAAAAATCACAGACTACACTAAGAAGTATTCTGTGTAGATCTAAAGGAAAAATACAATGAGAGTGGTAAACCTTGGAGCTAGCTGACCATAGTCGTTGTTGAATTTCAATAGCTCGAGGTATTCAAAACTTGACTCAATAGGGCTCGAGTAACCTGATCTAAATTCAAAGTTAGCTGTGGTTGGGTATTTGGAGTAATAATCCCAGAGGTCATTTCCTGCCTAAATTCTTCTATGAACCAACGATTTTGTGAATGTAGAAAGTACAGGCAAATCTCTACCCGTACTTTTGGTCTTCCTGAGAGGTTCCCAGGAAAAAAAGGTGTGGTAAGTGAAAGGTGGCCAAATTATTTGTGCTGATGGACTAAGAACAGTCTACAGAATATAAATAGTAAACAAGTAGATTTGAGCAGTTTAACAGTAATTGTATTTTAATCTGTTTTTTTTTCTGGTTAAAGAAGCCACTTGTGCAAGCCCAGGTTTCACTTTTTCTGGCAGTGCAAGGATTGTCATTTCACATAAAGAAAGGAGTGATATTTTGTTAGACATTCAGTCTTCTGGCATTTGTATGCTTTTTATAGTTAGGTTAGTCCTTAACTGCTCAGTTAGTGTCACTGTTGCCTCCCTTGCAATCTTTAGGAACATTGTAAAAATAAAGTTAATTTGTCTAGCTCTAATAAGAATAACTAAAAATTTTATTACAATATAATAACATAATATACACTGCATAATATAATAAGTTCACATCTAAATATCTTAAAGAATATTTACTTTTTATTTTTTTCATCTGAAACACTAAAAAACATCTACGCTCAAATAGAAGATGCGTGTGCTTGTATTTGTGTGTCTCTGGTCTGGATATGTAGCTGGCTCCAATAGCATGAGAAAAAATACTTTTAAATGCAAGATACTTGGTGATGGTAGAACCAAAACTGTGTAAAATATAGCAAAGCTCAGAAAATGTGGAAAAATGAGTTTATGCAATTTCTCAAGGTCTGATACAAGAAGATTGAAGCTCTGGGAACCTGGCATTTTTACTGACAAAAATCCAGAGAGATCAAGAGGGATAACTTATTAACTCAGCTTATTTTTTTCTGCAGCATCAAGCAGAAGGTCATAGGCTTAGGAAGTAACATCATAATCATGTTAATGACCATAACCCTCCAGTTATGTTCTTGTCACAGCTATGCAATTCTACGTTTTTTTTTTTTCCTTCCCTATTGGAAGGGTGTGTGCGTGTGTGTGTATAAAATATACAGTAGGTAAATATATTGAAGGGCTCTGGTAATTTCATGGTAACCACAAGAGCAAAGCTCAAGCTATTTGTGATGTTAACAGAAACCAGAGATGTACTGCATGTATAGGCTCATTCACAGTCTCTGAATTGCCTTTTATATAGTTCATGGATCACACAAGAGCTTAAGAGGAAAAATATTTTCTTTAAATTCATGTACATAATGTCCCTTTTCCTTCTAACATACCAGAAGAAGACCTGATAATTTTGACTTATTGTAAAACATTACTGTATTTATTTTTAATACAGGAATATCTTTTGCACTTAGATTTCCCTGTAAGTAATTTATGTTGTAAAACCTTGCTGGGAAATTAACATCTAATATCAAAAGGGAAGTCATTCAACAAACTAAAATGAACAGAAATTTGATATGACTAAAGTATACTTCTGAAAGACATAACCATCTCTTGAAAGAAGATGTAAAGCTATTCTAGCATCTAAAAGCAATTTTGAAGTTCAGTTAACTAATTTGAATTCCTTCCTCTAAGAAACCTAGGATGCCACTTTGAAAATTTTAGCAATGAATAGCTTGTTTATGTGCTTATTGAACAAAAAATTTATGTATTCTAGGATTTGTGGCTGAATACTTTTCTCATTTACACCTGTGCAATCACACTGCAGTTAAATTGAATGAGATTTGTTTAAAATAAAAATATATGAAAAACTAGTGGTGCTAAACATAGTTTGTTTAAAACAAAACTGATAGAAAAATGTAAGGAAAGAGTGATTTTTTGATACCTCCAGACCACATAGGTTATTGGGCACTTTCAAACTGAGCCACTGAATCTTTTGAAGTCTTCCCATCATGACCATGTTAAAGGTAAATTCATATATGCTCCTATTTAAACAGACTTTTTTTGGAAAACTATTCCCATAATTACATCTGTGCAGTCTCACCAACTGCAGCATTTGGTATGGGGTTTCTTTAAAAGAAATCTGCGTAGGCCAGATAAATGAGACTTTGTCTCACACACAGGAAAAGATGAGCTTCCTCAGAATTAGCTCTCATATTTGAAACTGCATGGATGCACTGGTCTAACTCTGAACAAATTCATCCTGTTGAGAATGTTTTGAGATTAACCATTTGGCCTGGAAACAACATCAAAAAGAATAGTGTTTTGTTTGAATTTTTTTCCTGGAATTTTTTATACTTGAATGTTTTCCAAGTCAGTAGAGACATAACAGCAAAACCAACTGAAGTGAAACAGCATGGATATGGGAATGGGTAACTTTTTCTGCAGGAAGAAAAGGAACTAATCTTAATTTGTCATTGCTCCTGCAATAAATATTAATGTAGCCATGAAAAAACAAAAACAAAAACAAACAAACAAACAAAAAAACCCTACAGTTAAAAGATTTTACTGTTCCTGTACAGAAGAAAGGCAAGATTTCTGTAGTGATGGCAGAGTTTCTGGTTTTCTCAGTTCATGATACAAACAGAATGTGTGCAGTTTGGATTTTCAAGAAAAGTAAAAGACATTCTCTGGATCTTATAGGCTGTCAACTGCTGTCTTCTTTACTACTCTTCATTATATTCTCATCACATGCCACGTGGTTCCAAAATCCCTCCTTCAAAATAAGTTTGCAAGCAATAACAAGCAGCAAGTCTTGAATGACTTCTCAGTTGCCATACACTTAAAAACCATAATTTCCAACTCTTTCTAGACCATTATTTTCTTCCTGTTAAAATCTAAATTCTCAGATTCTACAAAGGATGTGAAACAAGTTCCATGCAAGAGGATGCTCAGTAATCCCTGAATCCTGAGCCACAAGAGTGACGCTAATATCTTCAGATATATTTTGTGTGATTGAATGCAACAAAATTTCTTAATGAAAGCAACGATTCAAACAGGTCTTGATATGTAATTTAATCCCCCAGACAAAACACTTGTACTACTAATTTTTTTTCTTTTTATAAGTTAAAAAAGACACAGGAATAGGGTAATACGGCAGCTGAAAATCATGTCAAACTGTGGAGGGTCTCTCATGAGCTGATGTTTGAGAATAATTTAAAAACTGATGAAGGTAGGAGGTGAGGATGAGAACAGTTTTGTCCAGCCCAGAGTAGAGGAAGGTGAGGGGTGGCCTCATGGTGACCTACAGATCCTCTGTGACAGTGACAGGAATGGTATGGAGCTAGATCAGGGAAGGGTCAGGCTTGGTGTTAGGAAAATACTCTTCACCAGAGGGTAGTGGGCATGGAACAGACTACCCACGGCAGTGGTCACAGTCTCAACCTGCTAGAGTTCAAGGAGCATTTGGACAGTGCTCTCAGACGCAGGGCTTAGTTTTGTATGGTTCTTTGAGGAGCAAGGGGTTGAACCTGATGATCCTTGTAGATTCATCCAACTTGAGATATTCTATGATTCTATGAAGAGCTCTGAAACTCTCACTAGAGTCTCTTTCCTCCTGTAGATCGCAGGAAGTCCACAAGGAGGAAAAATCCTTGATCAGCTCCCTCAGGCACCTTATTCACTCCATTACCTCTCAGCAGATCACCTAAGATATGCAGGGGAAGATGCCTGATGTGTGCCCAAATAGCTGTATGTATGTGTCTGTGTGGAAAGGTAATCTGCAGTCATGTGAGGGCGTGTGTCAGTGTGTGTATGCCTGTATGTTTAAACAAGGAGACTGGGAAGACCAAGAATTTGGGAACCAAGAGTTTGCTACCGTGGATTTTTCCCATTTTTCTGCAGGAAGCCAAGATACACCAGTTACTGATTATCTTCTAC
This sequence comes from Odontophorus gujanensis, assembly GCA_013399175.1. NCBI lineage: Eukaryota > Metazoa > Chordata > Aves > Galliformes > Odontophoridae > Odontophorus > Odontophorus gujanensis. The sequence continues at coordinate 24,400 of VXAB01011865.1, forward strand.
TGCGATAATTGCTAGAGTCCAATTTAGTTTGTCAGCACCTGTTGGCCTCTGCTAATACAACTGTTCAATATATTAATTATAAAGACTGTGATGATCTTATACTTTCTACCTGCACTATATCTCAACAAGATGAGTTAAGTGAACCATCATCTATCTTTTAACTTGTTGGTGGTTTGGGGGATATGTGCTGATGCAGTATTAGGATAATGGAAAAAAAAGCTCTGAGAGTTAGAAGAATTTTTTTTTCTCTCTCTCTTTGTGACTTTCATTATTCTTTACTTTCACTGATCTCAAATCTGATAGTAAAAAATTCAGCTACAAGCATAACTTGCATTTATTCAAGCCCAGATTCCTTCGTCTATGTATTTGCAACATGAAAACAAAATTAAATATGAAGGGCTTTACAGAGCTAACCAAGGAGTAATTGCAATTACTCCAGCATAAAGCAGACTACAAATATGTGAGCTCAATCTCAGTACATCAGAACAATGATATACTGCATAGAAAATGTTTTTTTATGATGAAGAAAAATTTAGCAAAGTTAAAAAACAGCAAACAAACAAACANTGTTTTCTCCCTTTAAGGTCCATAGGAAAAATCTTCTTGACTGCAGTGGCAGCAGGATTTGGCTCTCAGCTCCCAGCCTATCACAAAGGAATTAAAATGTCAGCAGACTTTCTGACATTTCTGGTGGAAAAAAAAATAGAGGNTCCCAAAAGGATATAGCCCTTGGCTAGCAACTTCTGTACTGTGAACTGCGCTTACAAATGCCTTGTATCATAATATATTCTAGTCTATCAGTCTGTAAATTTTTTAAAATTCAACATTCAGGAAAGACATATAAGTAAAAGCGGAAAAGAAATAACAAGCTATATAAGAGAACAGTGAGTGGAAGCAAAAAATGACTTAGGAAGTCACAATAAGCTAGGAAGTACATCCAGAGAAATAAAGACAAAAGAGTTTTAAAAGACAGGACAGCTACTGAGTATGAAGTTTATTTGATTAAAGAATAGTGAATAGAATGGATGAAAGAATTGCTGGTCTGATAAAGATGCGCTAGACCTCTAAAATCTTCCTGTATGTTAATCTAGTAATAAATATGTGAAAAAAACCTATGTATAATGTCTATTCATAGATGATATAAGAAGGCCTGAGGCTTGGAATGAAGTTTTAAGTGCCTGCCAATAGAAAACATTACACATCAAAGCTTAAATATATGGTTACTCCAGATCTCCAGCAGACATCACTGATAACCACAAAGTTTGTCTCCTAGTCTGTCATGCAATGTTTTCCAGGGACTTACAACACAGATTGCTAAGGCTGCAAGCTGAAAAAGAAACACCCTCAAGTGTCATTTCATATTAAAAAAAAAATCACTAAAATAATTTTTTATCTTAAAATTATCTTTGAAACAACTTCAAAACAACTGAAAGAAACTCTTGGATGTATTATCAACCATATCTGTATTTTATGGATTCATTTGTAGGTTTCTCAGGATTTAATTTGGTAAATGCTTCTGAGGAGAACCTAGTTATGGATGTATTAAGTGAAATCAAGTAATACAGACAACAAAAGATGAATTATCTATATTTAATCTTATTCATTTTATATGTTCCAGATTCAGAACAATCTGTGGGCGGGGAATGCAGCTAGTGGTTCTGTGGTTACTTCCTGCATGATACCACGAGATACTTCCTCCTGTATGACACCTTATTCTCACTCACCCCGGACAGATTCTGGCTACACAGGGTTTTCAAACCACCAGAATCAGTTCAGCCACGTGCCCCTCAATAATTTTTTCACTGACTCTTTACTTTCTGGGGCAACCAATGGACATGCTTTTGAAACCAAGCCGGAATTTGAAAGGAGATCTTCCAGCATTGCAGTTCTACGGATGAAAGCCAAAGAGCATGCTGCCAATATTTCCTGGGCTATGTAATGTAGCTGTAACCTTTCATCATATCCTTTTTTTAAATAGTAAACTGAAAACATTTTTATTTTCCACATTTAAAGGACACAACAATAAGCTGCTGTGTGTGGAATGCTAGAAATCACAATATACATGACATCTGCTTACAAAAATGTAATATCATATTTAACAATAAAACTTCAGAATAAACCATATAGATTTACATTGCATCAAGTTCAACAAGACCTCTTTGTTTTGATTTTTATATAGAAACATGTTTTTTTTGTACAAGTTGATGAAATATGATTATAGAACCTGAAAAAAGAATAAACTTATTAAGCAAATATGTATATGCCATTGGTTTTTAGCAATCGTGTATACAAAATTAATATTTTACAAATTAATACTTCATAATGGAAGAATTCTGTAAAGGAAAATACGTTTCTTATACTAGAACCATGATGTAAATCTCTAAGCACACCATGCAGAGAAGGAAATATATGATCACTCATGTTGTAGGTGGAATTTGTAGACCTAATTCTCTCAGCACTGTGCTGCGGCTCTGAGCCAGCTTGCTGCTTTTCTAAATGCATATAGAGCTCACTGGAGTTGTAGCAATGCACAACATAATGAAACTAGAAGGTTGTCCTTAATTTTATGAACTTGAGTGTATTCCTATTAAAGATTATGAGATTTTTAATAAAGATATCACTAAAAGCAGAATCAGAGTTTAAATGAGTTTCAAAGAAGTGCACAGATTGTGTAAATTGACTGCAGTTTAAACGAAATATTTAAGGTTGCAGATAGAATATCTTGACAAAGTAACAGCAAAATCCTCCCTCTGCTCCAGTCTTAGTTTTTTGTTATGTTGTGATCAAATTGAAAAGGAAAAAGTCCAGCAAGGCTGTCCAATTTCAGTCTGTGGCTGATCTCAAGATGTTAGAAGAGTACATTTCATTTAGTTTTACAAATAGTTTGTTGATGCATTTTTTTAATTATTATTATTTTTTTTTTATTTTTATTTTTTTTCAGTGTGTTTTCTCCCTTTAAGGTCCATAGGAAAAATCTTCTTGACTGCAGTGGCAGCAGGATTTGGCTCTCAGCTCCCAGCCTATCACAAAGGAATTAAAATGTCAGCAGACTTTCTGACATTTCTGGTGGAAAAAAAAATAGAGGAGAAGAAAAATACTTTACATCTGGAGAATTGCTATCTGCTTTGATTTACTTCTCCTCCCTTTCCCCTGTCACATTCCAGGCTCCTACAGATGAGTGAAAAGTCAGCCTCTTTGAAAGCAACAGTCAGTCTCTCAGGTTCATAAAGGCAAAGTAAATTAATTGAAATAAAGAAAGACTCACACGGCTGTGATTAGAACAGGATACAAGTCTCTGGGTACCCCCTGCTCCTTCTTGCTTTTCCTTCTGGCCATTAGTTAGAAAAGGAGAATGGTGAGGGGAGAAGGGAAGATCAGAGGAGCGCATTTTATCACAGCAACTGCAAAACTACCAGTACTAATGAAAACATACTCACAGAAACTCCCAGTTTGCCTCTGCACCTACTTGTAAGGCTAAACTTGAAAACAAAAATAGTGGATGGGTTCATTCCATGATCTTTCAGTGGAACAATTAGACTTAAATTTTAAACCATTAGGATCAGTTGGAAATGGGTATTTTACAGTAAATTACTAGAAAAACTATTGAAAGAGACATACATATGCTTGAATTCGTGGTTTCCTGATTCTATTCTTCTGAAAATGAACTTCAACTTTGGCCTGAGTAACTGAAAGAGTATTCTGGCTAGAACTTATCATTTTCTTTTTTATGGTCTGTTTAGACAGCAGTAAAATGAGCCTTATGATTTAAATCAAAATGAATTTTATTAGTACAGGTGAAGATGCTAGTTTTATATAGACACTTGTACCAGATGCACAAGTAGTGGAAATATAAGTTTTCCTTCTTTTTTTTTTTTCCTTTGATTTCCTCATAATCCTTTTTCAAGGTACAATAAATAGAACACGTCAAATTGATTCTCAGATATCTATATTTGAGTATCATTACTTGAAAAAGAAGGAAAAGCTGGTTAAATTAGCCTTTTTTTTTTTTCTTGCTGTCTGCCTTTTAGTTTATTTATTTATTTTGAAAGATGAATTTGTAATTGTTTTCTTGTGCTGCCCAGTAAACTCATTTTTATAGGGCATCTTATAAAAAATTAAACAATTTCTAGGAATTTATTACAGTGCCATACTGCTTGATGAAAATGAATATTTTTCAAAACATTACAACATTTTTAGTTGCTCGAAGCCTCCAAAATTGCAGGGGAAAATAAAAGACTATGTCATCTTCCTGCTGATTTTAATTAAGTGAAAGGGATACAGTTCTAATTAATTTTTCTTCCTCAATTTTAGCGCTGGAAATTATTTGTTACATGTTGCTAGCATAATTTTATGCATTGGGCAAACAGGTATTCAACCCTTCATTAAACCTGAGGTGTGATAAGTTGCAGACCTGCATTAAGCTTGTCATGCTCTTGCATCAGCCTTGTCTCAAAGAATGAATGATAGTCTGTTGGCTGCAGCATTTCATTTAGCTAATGAAAAAGTATCTTCATGTTAGATGTCAAGTACTACAACAGGGTCACATTCTGCCATTTTTATTTAGTATTGCATTACTCCATGAGTAGGTGCATTGATGTGATTTGAGAGTACTCACATAGACTAAATTGTGAATCACTTGTAAAAGTTTATTCACAATGGCCCTATTCATGCAAAGAGTTACTCACCACAACATGAGTAATCGGTTCATAATCAGGCCCAGCTTAAGGTACTATTCAGCTCTGGTAAGGATGGCAGAATCTGGCCCACACTGGCTTAAGGCCAGACTCAGACATTTTAAACAAGATGAGTAGCTCCTTATTCCATATGCACTACAAGAAAATCCAAAGTGTCTATTTGCAGGGTTCTCTTTTTATTTAAAAAAAAAAAAAAATCTAGAAAAGAGGCATTTCTGTATATGCAAATAATTAGAGTAAAATTCTATTCAAGGTAAATGATTTTATTTTTCACTGGACTATGCTACTACATTTGACAGGACTTGTGTTCTAGTTTTTTGATTGTATCCACTTAATTATTTCTCAGCATGAGCAACTAATTTTTCACTGCTTCTTCAACATGTGGCAGATGCACTAAAAACAAAAGGAGGTGATTTACATAGCCTTCCTGCCAAGTTCTTTAACTAATGTTTGAGATATGTGATCATCATGCAATGCTGAGCAGTAAATTTCTAGGACTTCTTTGCAAAGAGTCCCAGCACTGTTAGAAGAGAAAGTGAAATATTGTTGTAATTATTACCATGAAGAATTTGTGATGACATAGTGCAGAGCTGTTTTGGTTTTTTTTTTCTCCTATGATTGATTCATTAACAATTTGAAAATGTTAAGCCTGTGTTTGAAGTCAAATCTTCGTACAGATGTACATTCATCCATGAAAATTAAAAGCGTTTTCTCAGATTTTTACAGATTCATGTGAAAGATGGACAACACTGCATTTAGCAGCTAAAGACTTCTCGCTTACCAGAAAGGTGGTCAGAAGAGTTTGACACAATCGATGATTTTTACGTACAGTTTAACTGGCAATGTTACATACTGCAGAAATATATCAATGAAGGCAATTTTTGCTGAGAAAGAGCTGAAATGAACTATATTTCTTACTTCATTTCTTAATGTCATAACATTTTATGCTGTCAAGTGTTGAAAAATTCCAGTTCAATATGATAAAAACATTTTGTTTTGACTGAAAGCTTTATAGTAAGGCTGTGATGTATATAATTTAACGACTACCAACAGAATACTGTGTTGCGCATTTAATACTAAGATATTTTAAAATGATGTAAGAAATACTTTTGGTTGCAAAGAATAGAATATTTCAGTGTTTTCAAAATGACACAGATTAACTAATGTTCTCTCAATAAATTTCCAGATATTTGCCTGTCTGATCAGAGATAAAACTTATCTTTTTTCTCAATAAATTTCCAGATATTTGCCTGTCTGATCAGAGATAAAACTGATCTTAGAACACATAAACTGCTAATGTTTCCAGGAGAAGTTCTTTCTTTGGCAAAAAATTGTTTTGCTTTTTTCCTCCAGCGCTTTCATAACTAAGTAACAAGTGTTCCACCCATCTAATCTTCAGAATACACTCTTCTTATCCCTCTACAATGATCCTTTAGGTTTGGCTGGCATGTGAAGGATAGTGAGGAGTTACCAAAAGCTTATGCTAATAGCTACTTCTTTATCCCACTTATTTAATATCACTTTTGAGCAACCCAAAGAAGCTGAAGTACTTATGTGGTTAACATTGGTTTACAGCTGCTTTGTATTGCCAGTGCAACACAAAACAGCTGTGGTACACTGGTGAATTATCACTTGAAATATTGGCGGCATAAGCAAACTTACTAAGTAAATATCCAGAAAGTAAAGCTGCAGTAGTTTGAAAGAACATATTTTAGATTTAAATTGTGTAAAATATGCAGCAGACTGGGCAAGTGCTGAATGTGAGACGTGTATGAGAGAGGTATTGTACAGTGAGTATGGAGGTACGATGACTGGGTATAATCTTCTGGGACGAGACTCAGGGTGTTCAAATGCAGCCTACTCTGGGTGTCAATGATTTTTCAAAATAGGAAAAAGCCCTCAGTGGATCTTTCAAAATCCATTATCTTCTATTAGAACAGAGTAGTTGTGAGTCCTCACACTAAATAGGTCATAACTTCCAGTTAGCTCATGCTGCTCACCTTCATAATGATGTTTATTCCCATAGTAATAAGCAACAGAATAGACTAAAAAATCCATCAATCCATAGGCAATAATACTGTTCAAAGATGAGGATGGCAAATAAATATCATTTCCAAGATTTCACCTTATAGGATCCGGACAAAGCTTGTACTGGCTAACAAGATAATGTTACATGAGTGCTTTTCCTTGCTCATTTTCTAACTACACTAACAGTCTATACTCCAACAGCTGCCAACCATTTTATGTCTCAGAAGCTAGAGAGAACAGTGATGATCTCTGCATCCTTTAACTAGTAAAAATAATAGAAGTAGGCTTGTTCCTGCCTGCCTTATACTCCTGTGAGAATGTCCATACATGAATAAAATGCATGTTTGTTTCACTATCATTACAGCTGTGCAAAGTCTTCTGCTATAATCCAGTATTTGCAAAGGATTTGACCCTTGTCCTCCAAATTGCTCTGCGAATGAGCAATTTATTGATATGGAGTGGGATTACAAAGAGGCTTAAATCTCTTTCTTGTTAAAAACACAGGGAAATCCAGTCTGATAGTGATTAATAAACTACTTGTAGGTGAAGTAAGGTCCTAGTTAACACTTTCATGATTTTGCCCTTCTGAGAAAGAATACAGTTAAAATGAAAGTTTTGTTAAGCAATGTCCTAAAAAAAGAGAGAGAGAGAGAGACAAGAATCTGAATCAGTGTATGTATATTTATTCAGGTGTATTTAGTCAAATGATTTTGTTTTAATCATTAAAAATGGAAAACAGATGAGATCTTGAACTGTGAAAAAGACAATGTAAAACACACTCATTGCATACTTTTTTCAAAATGATATTAAGGGAACAACTCAGCTTCTAGAGTATTAAAAGTATTTTTTCATTAATCTTTATAAACATTAAGATATAATGGAATATGGAAAAATCTCAGCTGTCACTTAAACACACAAGATAAATAAAATACTGAATGATTTTGGAACATTTTAGAAAAAAATGGCCTGGAGTAGAAATCTGAATTAGTGAGTATTATTTAACAAATGCTTAAGTAATGTATACAATGAGAAAGGAGGAAAATTCACTCATTGGTTGGGAGTTTGTTGGATACTTGGAGCCAGAAAACTCAATGTTGGCAAAGAGGGAAGAAATTTCCTTAATTATACTCAAAAATCTCCCTACGATCAAATCCTATTTGCAGTTAGTGTGAGTCTTGCCTGGGACTTGATCTGGGACCAGAATATAATTCCTAATAAATACATTATAGATTTACATTGCTAAATCAGATTGTCCTGGAACAACCTTACTTACATTATGTGAATGTTTTTTGCTAGGTAGTCCATTCTGCTATTTTTAAAACACTGAACATTATTAAATCATTGTTTTATATGTAATTGATTACAGTAGTAATCAAACAGCATTTGTTTTTTTGGGAAGAATCGGAGAGACAAGGATGGACTGTATAGTTTTGTTTTATTTTTTTCCCTCTTTAGGGAAGCCTATTCTAAAGAATATTTTAATTTGAAAACAATTCCACGAATATGCTAAACTGGTAGTCCAGCAGCAGAGTATTAACTGTTATATAAACTAATTCATCTAATTCTCCTCAGGAATTTAAACAAATAATGTAACTGAGATAAACAGAGAATCACTTATATGTGCTCATTTATCTACACTTCCTACTTATGCTGCTAAATGCTTAAAACAACACTGGGTCATAAATTTGCCTTTTCATTCTCATTCTTTTGGCAGCGTTTCCTACATGCTGCACTTTTAAGAGTGCGGCTTGGTCTCTCAAATAAATAAGAGCCATGGAAAGAAAAAACTGCAGCTACAAAGTAGTTCTAACCCATTAAATGCAGATGGCCCACAGGGGGTTTAATCATAAGAGAGAGAACACACATCATGCTGAAATATAGAGCTGTTTTCTATCACTTGTTACCGTTTGAATGTCTATCCCAGGAAAGTGAATTCAATATATCTTCCTGGCCATCAGTTGCCCTCTGAATACTCCTTCTCTCTCTGATGTAGCTAGATTTCCCTTTAGAACGTATAGAGATGAATGAGCTCTTACCACACGTAGAAGTGAAAGAAAACATTTCTTTCTGCACCAGAACAGATGAGATTCATCATTAAGAGAATGGATTTGACCTTGTCAAGTGGACCAAAGCAATTTATAAACAAACTCCTACAGGGGAGGCTACTTTTGGCCAAGTACTATATTAGCAGTGTTTTACTTATGCCCACTGCTACCTTACAATAACTTCACAAACATGCTGACTTCCTGAAATATAGGGTGCTGAGAGATATCACAGATGTACCTAGAAACACTGGGATAGCACAGGGTTACTTCCCTCCCTAGAGGCTGTATTGAAATATATCCATCCACCTCTCTATCTAGTTCTTGCTTAAAGTTGCTGATCAGTTGTTCACTACTCAATCGAATAATTTAATAGAATTTATTTATCAGAATACTACAGGGATAACAAATACTAGCTCAGTGTGTTTGCTTTGTTTCCAGTTTAGAAAAGTATAGTCAATAGCTTTCTAGAAAATCTAGATGAGTTCATATTCTCTTTTGCATTGCATTTTTTTTGTTTGTTTTTTGCTTTTTTTCCCCTTCAATAGGATTCTTTTTTTTTAGATGGAAATTTTAACTCTTCTTCTTCCAAACCTGAGTCACATATTATTTTTAAGTGGGGGTAGCATTTCAATGGGTACAAAAGTACAATGGTCCATATCATGTCCTGCCCAACAATGATAAGAAGGGCAGAAAAGGAAGGACATGAAGTAGCTCAAAGACAGCCCTTTTGTGTAGGCAGAGAAGACTGTGCCAATCCAAGGGAGTGGCTGCATGGTAAAGTGGAGGAAAGTCTCACTCAGTGTATGAACTACATATCATTGATAAGAAAGATTTAGCTATGATTTCTTAGGCATACTTCTCTGCCTACCACAACCTTAGTAATGACAGCAGAGTCAGGTAATGTGATAACCTCCCTCAGCCTCCAAACAGGGAATTGTGGAAAATTTATACAAAGGGATTAACTAGCATACTCACTGTCCCCTTAGACTCAATCCTCCTGTGGCATTTCTCTTTTTCATTAAACAAAAGATGTGAAGTTACTACTTAACAGTAATATTTACTCATGTAAAGTAACAATGCATTATTGTAATTTTTATTGGAACTGTACTGAAAGTCATAATTAGGGTTGATGACTGAGAGAAATAGCTCTTTGTTCTGATAATTAGAAGCTCTAGTAGACTTCATGGAAGTCTTTCAAAGTCCTTCAGGCCATTAAATTTCCCAGATCTTTCAGAATGTATGGAGCCTCCATCATTTATGAGTCTTCTGTGAACAGCCAAGAATTTGATACATATTTTAGTGAAGGAGAAATCTATTCTGTTCAAGGCTTGACAACTTCATCTTAGATGCTCTTTAATGTTCAAAAAAGCACAAGACAACAGTCCTAACCATGTTTCATTGCCAGGAGATAAAAATACTGACCCTCTTGAGGTCAGAACAATGAAAAGATTTTCCCAAGTCCTTAGGAGCCACTACACCGCATATATACATAGTTGTTTAGCAGATTTATGCTTTATTCATCAATGGGTCAAGTTCTCAAGGTCCTCTGATATTGAGCTGAGAAAATAAGCCCCCCATCTACTGTTTACAGTTATTATTCTCGGTTATTATTCTTTACTGATGCACTTTCCCCTGCAACGTGTGCTATGTGTTTCTGAATCTTGTGTGAAGATTAGGGGCCCAGTTCAATATTAATTTCTCTAGTATTATAATCTTATTTCATCTCTGATTTCCAAAAGTTTAAGGAAGAACAGAATCAAGACCTTGGGCATTAGACCCAGTACACTTACAATGAAAATATATGAGATATAAAAATAGGAAAAGAGCACAGCAGAAAAGTGATTATAACTGTGTAACATAATTATTTTGACAAATATTTTTTTTCAAGTATGCATCTGTTTACTCTCTCTAAGATGAATATCTAGGTTCACTGTGAACTTTATTACCCTGGGAAGAAATTTATTTTATTTTTTTATTAAGAAGGAAATATGTTTTGCTATTTGCCCTAAATGAAACAACACCAAATCTGTCTCTCTCTTCACTTCTACATCATGCAGCAAAAATCAAAGGTAGACGATATTTAATAAAAGTTATTCTCTTCCTCAAAATTTCTCTTAAATTACTAATTCATCCTGAAATCAACCCTCAAGTTTTTAATCTGCCTCGAAATTTATTAGGTCATTTGTAGAGAAGATATTTTCCTTTATTCAATTTGGTTCTGTCAATATCTGGCTTTATCACATTTCTTCAGTGTTACTTATTCTGTTCTAACCTTTAATCTAAGACAAAAAGTGCTATTTTATATTTATCCTGTGTTTTTGTATTTAACTGGAGACCTTCAAGATTGTTCTGCGACAAGAATTCTAAAATCTGCAATAGCATGCTACATAAGACATTTTATTTATATTAACTTCTCTATTCCTTCTCTATTCTCCATTCCTCTTTGTCATCCAAAATGCATACATTAAGTGTTGCTGCTACTTTCCAGTTTGAGCTTAAAGTCTGTTGCTTTTATATAAAATAGCTCAGTTAGATATCCAGTTTTCCAAAGCAATATCAAATTTTGTGTAAATCTTCAAGACTTTGCACATTTCTGTCTTCCTTTCATTAATATACAGTCTAGCTGTCACCCATTGCCTTTGCTTGAAGATTATTTGTGAAGTTGTGCAAAATTTATATGATTTCTTTTATGGACCCTTAATAGACTGTTAAAGTCCTCCCATGAAATGATTTGATTGACTCAAATTTGTCTTTCCTGTTTTGTAGGATGTTGTATATTTCTAAAAAATGATCCAGTATCATTAATTTTCCCAAATGTTCAGGCTGGGACACATAAAAGCAAAAACTGACCATAATTATATACACAATGTTTAGCACAAATAACTTTAGACAGTAATTCTTGTATGTCACTGAACTTATGACTTCTCAGTTTCATAATTTGAATTTTCACTCCCTACAAATATTTATTTGCTTCTGTGTAGTTATCTTCCATTTATTCAGCTACTTGATACTCATAAACTAGGCCCCTGAGTCATTATACAGACTCTATTCTATTTCTTAACTTCATCTTTCTTTTCCTTAATCCAGCTTGGAACCTTAAAATAGCTTTTTATGTACAGTCCAACATATTTTTCTGCTTAAGTGTGTATGCAAACTTTGTTTCTGCTCATGCTGTTTTGTATGTGATATGAACTCAAAGGCTTCTTCCATTCATTGTTCACTTCATAAGCACAATTTATTTTTATCATACACTGATTGTAAATACATCAGTGGAGGAAAAATCATGGTGACGCTGAATCAACCAGAAATTAAGTGCTATTCCATGAGAATTCTGGAGAAAGGAGAAGCAATGAGCATCTCCCTGGATTTGACTATTTCATCTGTTGCCCTTCTGCAAATTTCAAGGTGAGTAAAGAAACCGTACTTGATTCTGTCTCACTACAGTAGTATGTCATGAAGAGATACTTTAAATGCAGATTTGTTTTTCTCTGACTGACCAACACATGCAAAAATTTCTGATATTGAATGTGGGGAGGCAATTAGTGGAAAATAGAAGAGCGAGCATGAACTACATGCTGTCAGGGGAGTTGTTTTTTTTTTTAACTCATTATTCATAATGAACAAATGAACTTTGCATATGTCACAGAACGCAAAGTATTTCCTGCTAGTTTAATAGCCATGATCTATCATCCCCTGTTTTATCTTTTTGGAATTTTAAGTGAAGTTCCTTGCCATCACATATCTCTTGCTTTATCTTGTCTAAGGATACATTAAGGTGTATTGTTCTTTCACCTTTTAAAGAGATACAAGTAAGACTTTTCAAAATAGAATTAGAAATCTATCTCTGTATTTATATTTGACCCACTTTTGTGACTTCTCTAAGAATACTCTCAGTGACTTTTAATTTGCCCAGATGATAGGAGGTGAGAAGTAGCATTTCGACTCCTGGTGTAAGACTTAACTAACATCTGGGGCAGAGGAAGTTTCCTTTAACACTGGAAGCATCATTAGAATACATGACAAAACTATCACTCGGATCAAGGTTATCAAAGGGAATTCTGCCACATGAAATATTTGAAGGTACAAATCTAGTTTCTGTTCCCATGAATACTTAATTAAGGAATCTAGTCAACATTTCTGGAACAGGATGGGAATTTCTACTGATGAGAAGCTGCCTATTTAATGATAGAAGCCACATTCACTCATGCCTTTTCTCTTTTCCTGACACAAAGATTTCTAAAACTTCTGGCTTCAATAGATGGAACAGAACATTTCTCCTCAAAATACTTAATGTCTTGCTGCAAGGATAGCACTGAGATTAAAAATGATGACTGGAATTTTTTGAGAAAAGGAAGGAGCTGAGCTTAATTGTATAAAATGTAGATCCCAGGAATAATCCCAATTTTGTCACATTTTGATATAGTATGAAAATTAAAATCCACATTTTGCAAATAAGTTTGCAAATCCTGAAAGGTTAGATGTGCTCTTTGTTTTCTGTTGCTCTAATCTAGGGAGAGGAAAGCTTTTAAGGACAAGGTCAGAGCAGAATTCTCCTGATCTTGAGTGTTTTAAAGCTGAAGACGTAAGAACCTCTTGGGTTAGGCTTTAACTTAACTGATTTGTTGAAGTTGTAACCTTTATATTTAGATAAATAAAACGGGAGATAAACGCCTAATTCTTCCACAGTTCCTACATGGATCTGTCTTTCTAACACTCTTCTTTCTTCTGTCTCTCTTAATGTTCATGACTTGCAAAGCAGAAATGACCTTGAGTTTCAAAATTTCTCTGTTTTCCATATGTGCATTATTTAGGTTTTAATATTTATGACCATATTTATAAAACACTGTTAGTATGATTAAGGATATCCAGGATGAATTTTTATGCTTTAATATTCAAAGACAACATTCTCTGCAGAAAGTTTTGTGCAAAATATTAAAACATAGAAACTGAACTGTGCCTTTTTTTTTTTTTTTTTTAAGATAGGTAAAGCGTGTTCAGTCAAAAAACAAACAAAGAAACAAACAAACCAGTAGTTAAAAGCTAGAGTGTGCAACTTCTACAAAGTGGGATTTGTATCCATTTTCTGAGTTTGATAAAAAAAATAAAATCTTTTTTTTTTCAGATTTAGAATAGGCTACAAATAAATTACATAGGCAATTACAAGTGCCAGGTGGAAATAATTACTGGTAGGTATTTGTACTTGCTGAGATGAAAATACTGTATCTTTCATGCATTTTATGAACAGAAACAAAGATCAACAGACAAATTTTTAATGTCCTAGCATCAATTCTGAAACTCTACTGTACAAGCCACAGGGTTTTATCCCCTTGCCTTGTGATAAGCGTTCATCTGTCTTGGGGCTTTCAGGGGCCTGCAGAGCTTCTTTGTGAGACCATGCCACAGCTGCCTATTCCAGACACAGCTGGTTCCCACTGGCTACAGGGTAGGCTGGGTCTAGCATCTGAGTTGGTTGTGAAGCACTTCTACATTGTTTCTTAGCACGGTTCTCCAATCATAGCCGGAGAAAATGCTCACCAATCTCTGTTGCAATGATGGCTATTTGATTTGATGGAGCCATGTGTGAAGACTAAGATGGGAAGTAAGGAAGGAGATGAGGAAACATATTTTAAAAAATGATATGCACAGATACAATATACCCCATAATAATCTGGGGGGATAAGTAGTTACAGTGTTTATAAATCTTTATACTCTGTGATGAGAAATTTCTCTTTCCCCTGTCCTTTAAGAGGAGGGAAAACCCCTCTGAGGAGGTCATCTGTGATGTTCATTATCTCTGAAATGTGACTATTTTATAAATCAGGTTCAAACAATGTGGAGTACACAAATGTATGCAAACCTCTGAGGGCAAGTATGTGGAAGGGTTCCTCCCTCTTCCTATTTCCTTCTCCCTCCCCACAAGCAAGGCTTGCAGATGTTTTATTCCACTCTTTATTCTTTTGTTCCTGTTTCGCTATGACCCTTACTCCCAACTGATTTTTTTTTGTCAAACTTTGTTTTTTCCTAAGCCTTTGATCCTATGCTTTGACTCTTGCAATAATGAACGTGACACTGTTACTTTACCAGATTCATTTTACAATTGCTTACTTCGAAGTTCCCATGAACAGTCATATACATATCTTTTGTCAATGTCTTTCAGAAACTGAAGGGTTTTCACGAAAACTGTCACACAGGCCTAAGGACAGGTGATAATATAAGCTTGTATATGCAGATTAAGCACATAAGATTACATTTGAGTATCCATCCAATCTTCGTGTGTTTTTTTTCTTTCTTTCTTCTTTTTTTTTTTTTTTTTCTTTCTTTTTTTTTTTTTTTTTCTTTCTTTTTTTTTTTTTTTTTCTTTCTTTTTTTTTTTTTTTTTGCTTTGTTTTGTTTTGTTTTAGTTTTCCAGCTGGCAAAGGTTAAAAACAATGCTAAATTATAGAACCAAGAAGACACTGAGCAAACTAGAGACTAGGGATCCAGTACTGAGTCAGGACCAAACAGTACCTTGTTCTCAGAAGGTAATATTGTCTTGTAAAAAACAGTGAAGATGTGAAAAATTTTAAGTCTGATGATTTTCTTACCCCTAGACATTTCATTTCATTGAGACAGTTTGGAGAAATTCTACCTCAATTTCTACCTTCTACCTCAAAGAAAATATGTGTACCTACACAGAAAACATCATAGTTGTCGTAAGTGAATATCAGGCACAATATATTGTGAAGATATCACAAATACTGAATTTAGACTATCAACTACAAAGCTAGAAAAGTTTTTTTCCATGAAAGTGTGAAACAGATGTGCATATAGAGTGGTATATATATGTAATATATGAAGAAGGATGGCTTGAGAGAAGCAAGCATGATTTTTCATACACTTCCTTTTACCTGCTCCACTGATTTACTAGAAGCTTAAAGTTGGTGTCTCTCCTTTGAAGAAGGTGACTCTCTAGTCAACACAAAATGGATCAAGGAGGCTGTTTCTCCTTTGCAACAACAGTGGTGGAAGTTATTTAAGGTTACTATTGTCAGCTGCACACAGATTTTCAGACTATTTTAATTTATGCCATAGGCAGGCAGGCCTCAAGCTGTGCTCAGATGACCAGGAGCAGTAGTAATAACTTGGAAACAATATTTTTTCTGAAGTCTACTTGCTAACTACTACTCAGGAAGAACAGAGGGAATAAATGCAACTTTCATAAACTTACTGGGTGAAATGAACAATCTATGAGAAGAGAGATAATTGAGAAGATAATGGATTGGACTGTAAATCGTCGATCATATATTTATTTTCCTACTTTTTTCTTCTTAGATATGAGGTTTTTAAAAACAAAAAGATCATTAAAAACTATTACACAGGGTTAGAACAAGTAAGTCTGGATAAGAGATAAATATTAAAGAACAAATTGAGGTAGAAAAGAGAATAAAGGAGTTCATGATTCTTTCCATGTATTAAAAATATCTTCGCTTAAAAAAATAAGTCCAAACAAACAAACAAAAAAACTCTGGAATCAGTGGAGATAATGGTGAGATCTCCTCTTTCAAGAGTTCACACTGTTTGCACTCCATTATGTTTGTGACCATTATGATGACAAGTGACATCTACAAATAGCACTGCTAGGAAAGGCACCCAGTGCTTCATATTCTAATGATTATATTGTAATTTTGTATTTGTGTCAACTAGATACATGCAACAGAAAACAAGGTGTTGACTGTTGGACAGCTGCTGGCAGAAAACATTAAATAATTTATAATATAACTAATAATTCCAGGCTGCTGGTAGATTGGCTGAAATGTGGTAATCCTAGGTAGGTTGTATGGAAAGTTTTTGTTAGGTAATCAATTCAAGAGATGTATATACTTCATGAAGTTAAACCATTTCCATACTATGGGACAAAAATATATGTTACATTTTAAAACCTTGAGTAGCCAAATGTGGGATCAAGCTCTGAACTTCTCCATGTTCAGAAATATTCTGCAACTTCTGTAGAGAAACTGACATGAAGGAGGGATACAAGCAATTAAAAATTAATATTTGTAAGTAAGCTTAAACAAAATGCATACATGTTTTGGCCTAGGATTACATTTTTCTTCCTTTTTTTTTTTTTTTTTTGTAATGCTTACCTAAGTAAGTGCCAGATTATAAGTAGTCCATGGACTTATGTCCTCGACTACAGCTCTAAAAATAATAATTTAAAATCTTAAACACAGAAATTTGGAATAGAGTATCTCTGGATTTTTCAGTACTTAATGGGAATATTATCACAAGATGTATACAAAACCAGTGTAAGTGACATCCTGATACAAAAGAAATCAAAGGGGAAGCTCCCACAAATCTTAATCTTATTTTTCTGTCTCATCTAACATGTTCTCACTGTTTCCCATTGGCCAAATGCAAAAACCTTTGTGTTTCTCCTCTACTTAGGATATTTTGCTCTGCAGGCCACAAATTCCTTTTGGTATTATTTGTTGGAGATTTATAGCTCAAACAGTTTTGTAGTAGACTTGTCTTTTATAGGTGGGCTTTCTCTGGACACTATGAAATATATACTTCCTCTTTCTTTCTTGGAAGGAACTTTTTCTTCAAATGCCAATGCTTTTGACAGAGGATCTACAGAACGTGGATTGTACGTCATCGTACAATGAACTTTGATTACATGCTAATCACTCGCCATGCCCATATGAGACTCTGTTCAAACTGTTCTTCAGGGTATGAACGTGAAGTTATTGCTCAGTAATTAAAAAACTAATAAGCAGTATTAGTACTGCTAGAGTCTAGAGGTGGTATCTTGCTGATAGGAACCATGCAGTCCTGCTATCACACATTCCTCTTTTTGTAGGTAGCTCTAAATTCATTGTGGTTCTTAGTTTCTTTCTGCATAATCAATTTTCTTCAAACTTTTCCTGCACTGCTGAATGCCTCGCATACATCTTAGGAGATCTGAGAATGCAGGTCAAGGATTTAACGTTTTACCTCAGTGCTAGACATGTTGGGTCAGAGTTGTACATTTTTTGTTCAGAATATTTTTTTAATGACACAGGTACCTATTAATGTTACGTTGTGATGTGTTGTTCACATTAGCAATATGAAGAAGCTCTGTTTGCACATAGGCTCTTCCTCTCATAACATTCCCTTAGTTAGCCTGAAGTAAAATCACAACAGAGTAAATGATAAATCATAGTTATAACTAGTTTAGGTGAATACAGCATGAATATTATTTTATCTTTTTTTTTTAAATACAAATACGACTTCTTCAGAGACATCCTGTGTGTCAGCAGGTATATTTATTGGCTCCCTACATTGAAGCTGGAGTTCTTGTATGTCAAAATATAAGCTTCATAGCTTGAGCTATAACATACACAGATTATTTGGTAGAGGCAAAACAGTCTTGTAACACTTCTTGTTCATCTTAACAAATCTTGTCCATCTCTAATTTACACTTATCTGTTCTGAGTGCTGTAAAGCAGTTTTTGTATTCTTCTATTTTAAATTATGATCCATGATTTTTCTTTTCAGAAAGAGATCTTGACACTTAGTATGCAAGTTTAAAGTTCACGAATTACAGACTTTTAAATGGTGTGCTTATTAAATGGTCACCTTTGAGAGCAGAGGTGAAGCAAAGCACATTAATTCCTGATCTTAATTGAAAATCTCATGCCTAGAAGAGGTTGTCGGAACTTGCACTTCCTTACCTTATGTCTGATACACCCATTAAACTTTCCACTAGTTATTTAATAGTAAATTGTTTATGTAGTGCTTTATACTCTAATGTTGTATATTTTTATGTTTACCACTGATTTTTTATTATGTTATTGTTAGCAAATATGTCAAATTAATATTGAAAAATTATATATTTTAACTATGTATTCTTAGAAATAATCAGTCTATCTAGCTACTGTTTTTTCTTTTTTTATCTTCTCCCAGTAGTAGTTAAAATTCAGTGTCTCCAGAAAACACACATTAAAAAGTTCACAAAGCTGAAGGAATATTTTTATAAACTGATGCTTCAGATATGAACAAAATCTACACCTCTTAATCACTATAAAGCAAGATGTGATAAAGCTAAAGCAATTATAAACATCATTGTGGGTGGACTTGGCTGGTCTAGTCAAACAGCAGATATAAGAACCTCTAACTTGAGTTAGTCAAACTGTAAGGAAGCAGAGCCATGTCTGAAATTGATATTTATGTTGTTATTATGAAATTAGTATTTAACCAGAGAAGTATTCTTACATATGAAAGAAAAACAGACTATTTGTTGGCAGAATAAAGTGAAGCTGTTGTTAAGAAAGAGAAGCTGAGCCAAGAAAAATTTCTTATACTGAGGAAGACACTTGAAAAAGAGCTGTAGTGAGTATCAACTGGTATTACTGCAGCATATGAATCTCTGGTTCCCTTACAGCATATGCAAACATGAGTGTTTCTGCTCTTTGTTATATTCTGCAACACTGGAAAGACAACTGCATTCACATCAGGAATGTGCTGGTGGTGACACGCTATGATGCTCCAGGTTCATCTAAGCCACTTCATGAAAGGCAAATGGCTGTGCCACTCTCAGGCTGCATTTTGAATTCTTGCTGTATCTGAGCAGAAAGTGATGGATGAGCTGTGTGCATGAAATGGCGTAAACACCTCTTAAAAAACCACAGCTGCACTTACATCAGTCCTAAAAGGCAAACCAAGGGGGAAAAATCACTAAAAACTAAAGAAAGAAGAAAAATGGGGCCATTTATATGTACAAAGGAAGTTCTTAATTTTAAAGTACACACAGAATGCTATGCTAAAACACGTTAGATGTAGTCCTCTTTCTGTTTTTGCAATATTTCTGAAGGCCTTCCATGCCTTTTTCTGATTTTGACATTGCTCCTATTGTGAATATATTTCTTACTCAGATTTCCATGGAACTGTATATAAATAAGGATTCTCTTCCACTTGCCTTTCCTTGTAATGGAGTAAGGAGGAGGGCGGGAGGCAAATTCTTAAATTTTTACACTTAAAAATCTTTGTCTTGCAAATGGTAATGCACAAAACAAATGATGTAACTATGATAATATCAGAATCTCAAGTATCATGCTTTGTTTAACTGAAACCCATAAAATGTCTTTGCTTCAAACACATTTGTAAGTGCAGCCATAACTGATTCACACATTCTTTTTCAGTAGCTGGAAATAAAAGTGTTTTAACAGAAGACAAATAGCAGCTGAAACAATTGGCTTAGAAATGTGATCAATTTTGAATGTACTCCTAAAAGCTGCTGTAACACAGCTAGAAGTTAAGGGTCTGGTATAAGTTAGTAGATGAGGTTCCATTCTCTGTCGTTTTGTGATTGTCCTAATCAGCGTAAGTTATATGTGACCTTAAGATAGGTACATTTAATTACCAAAATAAGAAATAAAAGTGAAAAATGTATTTCTAAGGTTTTATTCATTAATAATTTTGTATGTGTAAATGTCTAGAAATAGAACTTTCAAAGCTATAAGAAATTCATTGGTTATTTAAATTTTGCTCTATTTATACCCATGATTAAGTTGGTTCAATGTTTGAAAACTTATGTATTTTTACATATTTCTAATTGCCTGAGATACCTGGCAAGTCAAACACTCATAAATCCCGAAGGTAATTTGTCTCACTGAATTCCTTATGTTTTGGTCCTTTGGTGAAGATCATAATACAGTAAAGTGCTGTAGTACAGCTGTCCATTTGCTCCCAGGAACCCAGAAAACTAGAATAGTCTCAGAAACAAAACAAAACAAAAAAGACTTTTAAAACAATAAGTATAGCTATTCAATAATTTGTTCTGTGGAAATTTTGTTAACATAGTTCAGGTTCACTGCCATTTAAACCACTTTTTGTGACAAGAATTTAGGCACACCCATCCACCCACACTCAAATATACATATACTACAAAAGATAGAAACTTTCATTCCGTGCAGAAGTATTCATCCTGGTAGTAGTGGAAGGGAAATGAGAGGATGAAATGAGATCCCAGGAGCTCATTCCAAAAGCAATGTCAAGTTTACAATAAACAGAGTAATTGCATTGTTTACAGGATTTATTCTGGTACTATCCTTGTGATTACTCTAATTGTAAATAAATGGGCTCCTTGCCACAAATTTATTTTGTTTTTCAGAAAGCTGAACAGATTTCCTTCCTTTCTCTGCAATTAGAATAATGGCCAATAGATGTTTGTTTTTAGGTTTCTATAGCCAATATAAGCCAGACAGCCAGGCAGCTGTTGATCATACAGGATTATCACGAAACAAGCTCACTTAGCTTTAGATTGTAATTTGTCATTCAAGACAAAATCCTGTGTTTTTAAAACAATTGCATTTTAAAAATTGCAACTGCAAAGTATATACAAGATATGAAAAATGATGTACTCGTCCATGGGAAATGGTACTAGTTCATGGTGATCACGTCTGCACTCTTAGTTAGGCCATCAAGATAAAACTCATGCTTATATCAACCATGCAGTCATTGAATGAAAAAGTCCAAAATGTGCTGACAAGGAAACAAATTTATTTCTGAAACTTCAAGTTCACTGGTAATACTCAAAGCTGTTATGTCATGCCATTTGTTTGTTTGATCCCAAGAAGACAAAAAAAAATCAATATGGCATATTCTAGTATATTTACAAACTACAGACAGAAATACCTCATTTGGAGGTATATGTATAGATCTTGATACTGTCTTATTCTGTAGCAAAAAATGTTACTTAAAAATTAGAAATAATTTCAGGTAATTAGTTTTCAATTGAAAAACTGAGATAAGTATTGGCAGAACTGGTAAATGTCACCTGATTTCTGCAATAACAGAAAATAAACCTGAGGAAAAAATGAGAAGAATCTAAATTTTTTCTTTTATTTATTTTAAAACAAACATTTAAATATCTTGGTTAGGAAACATACTCATTCTTAGATTGAGCCAAAAGTATATATATTTTATATTTGCATTCTTTTAGTTGACAAGAACCTAAATTTTTGTTTGGATGTATGCTGACAAAATTTTTATCTTTTTTTAACATAAACCTCTTATCATGAAGTGAAAAACAGTGAATAAGAATGGAGAATTGTTTCAAAAAGAATGGCTGGATATTTTAAATTGAAAATAAGTATTCATTATATCCAACATGTTGTTTTGAATGACTGATCTCTCTTCAGTACAGAAAACATGAGCACTGCTCCTATTCTACTTCTCCTGTATATCCATCAGTCCATGCATCTCAAGCATTTATAAGTATCTGTCAACACTTTTCCCTGAAAAACTTTTACAAATAAACCATTTGGTATTTTGTTATTTGCTAATGGTTAAACCCTTTGGTATTATATTCATATACAACGCAGGACATCATTAGCAGAGGAAAGGAGTAAGCAATAAAATCAACTGGAGATTAAACTCATTCACAAATGTTCTGTCCCCACTGAGAATAGCATTAAATATGTGTGACTACTTCATTCAGTAGTACAGCTATTGATGGAGTCCCAAAACCCTAGTTAAGTTTTTATAAGGCTTTTCACTAGAGGACATAATTGCTATTCCCACATATCCACATTCAATTTTCAGGGATTACTTTAAGTGTGAATTCTCAGGTATTTCTTCCAGCTGTCTCCTGTCAACCCATAATCCCATATGCTGAGCTCTGTCCCTGAGGGGTAGGTACTTGATCCTAGGTCAAAGGTCCTTTAGCTCTTGACTAATGCGCCTCATTAGAAGAGAAAAGCAGAATGTCTCCAACAATTCAAATGTCATGAGAAGTAACAGAACTAAATATTTTTAATCATGTTGAACATGTTTGTTTTGTTGTAGACACCAGGGGGGAAAAAAGAAGGTGGCTGAGGGTTATTTTTTAATTTATTTTTATTTTATTTTTTTTGCTTCCAGTGAAAGCACCAAGAGTGTAGTTTTATTGTATATCCAAGAGTAAAGCAGGAGTATGGATCTACATAAATAGGAAATAAAATACTGAATGTTATGATCATGTACAGTATTTTTATTGTTACAATGGGCTATAAATTAATAGCTGTTATTATGCAGTTATTTGAACTAAACCAAACATATTAGTTAAGTCAACTGCTGGGTTCATTAGTATTTTCTGTTAATGTCATGTAGTGGCTTAACCTATGCTGAAAAAGTAGTCATTTTATAAATCGTTAACTTTTGATTGAACACTTGCACTAGAACTAAGGACAACTGAATCCTTAAGCTACTGTATTTTCTACAAAGGCAGTTTATTTGTTCATTCAAAAAATTCCCTTTGCTTTATAAAATGAACATAGTTACATTCTGAAAATACAGTATTTTGAATGCTTTTTTTTCCTTTATGCTGACATCAGCAAGTCTAGCTATTAGTCATCCTTTTTAAAGGAACTTTACAAAGAAATTACATAACCTAACTTGTTTGTCAAATCTGAACTGTAATTATTCAATTGCTGTGTCTCATTTATTGTTGCTAATCTGTTTACACACTGGCATCCAACCAGCTTAAAATAAAGGTTTGCTGAAGTTGCGGAACACTTATTTAAGCAAACAATTTATCTATTCAGTGAATGGAGTCATTGAAAATGAAATCTTGGTAGTACTAAACTCACTCTCCCACTGATCTCAAAGTGGTTTGAAGTATCTCTAAAATCTGTTCCATCAGGCTTCTGCCTGACAAGCATTCTGGGATTTTATGTCAGATTTTCTAGTCATTTTCTGCAATACAGGTAAGCTTTGAATGTTATGCTGTCATTAGAGGGAACAAAAACATAGAGATAGATGTGATGTCATGATCCAAGTTTTTATATCACTACCAAGAATATTATTATGATAATATTTAACATCAGAAATATTCTATCATGTTTTCTACATGTCATATCTACTAATGCAATTATGAAATATAAATATAAGGTATTTTTATTAAATTAAATGATAAATTTGGGAAATACTGAACACGTCAGGCACACAATTTTTTCTTTGTCTTGAGACTGTGACAGTTATAACAGTAGAACTTCTGCATCTTATTTAATGTCTCTAATTCTGAATAAAATATGACTCCGCACATGGCGATTTATCAATGTTTTTAATGTCACTTAATGATGATTAAATATTGAAGATGTTTGTAATACACTGGGTTTGCTAGCATTATGTATAATACATAGCATATTACTTTAAATTGTGATACAATTGTCATGCAAATTGCACAGACAAGTTATACAGACAGATATCTTTGATTTTGTTGTTTATTAATGTGAAAGGTATTCATTATGGCTTTATTTAAAAATATTAGAGAGTCCTCATCAAGACGTTTCCCTACCCACAGCAGGTATTTCAACTAGGCTTCCAGTCCATAAGGATGTCTTTCCAAGTCAAATGTCAGTTGTTCAAGCTATGCAACATATTTCCCTGTCTTTATTTTAGAGCATTTAGCTAAGATTTTCCTTCTGACTTCACAACTCAGCTCATAAACAGTGTGTACACTATTTTCTGCTGAATATTTGCCCCAGATCTTTGCCTTCACTTCTCTGAGCAGCCTTCTGCTTGTGTTTTTGTCTCAGCAACTATTATAAATGAAAAATAGTGAAACCGAACAACTCAAAGAGATTCAGTCATCCTGTATCAATAATACAGTTTCATTTGGTCTGTAGTAGTGAAAACAGAGTTACTGGACAACCTCATGTTCAGGCATTGGAATGGCCTGCCTAGGGAGGTGGTTGAGGTACCATCCCTAGCGCTGTTCAAGAAGCATTTTGATGAGGTGCTAAGGGATTTGATTTAGTCGTTTAGTGGGTAGGGATGGTGATAAGAGGACAGTTGGACTAGATGATCTTGTAGGTCCTTTCCAACCTAGTGTATCTATGAATCTATGTTTGCCTTACCAGTACTTAATTATTTCAAAGTGCCATTTACTACAGCTGTAAACTTTACCCTTCTGGTTTGTAGAAGTATTAAACCCATCCTGCTCAGTAAAGAAAACAGTTGTGTTGGAGGTAGTTCTCACCACCAATATTGTTCTGTACATTTATTTTGCTGCTGGACATTTCTGGCTGTTACAGGTCTCTTTATAGTAGACTCAAATAGCCTTGCTGTCCCTTAGACCTTTGTCTCATCTATTCTAACTGTGTCTTTGGTTTTACCAACCAGACTACACAAAACATTCAAAATTGTCAGAAGAGGATCTTCTCTCAGAGTGCTTTAAGGTTGGCTTTTAGTTAAAGTTAGAGGTGCAATATACTATGGTAATTCAGTTATGGGTAATTAACAGGTCTATTTACCAATAACCAACAACAATTCTTGCTTTGTCTGGACTTAGACGTTATTTCTTCTATGGTACCTGATTATAACAGCAATTTCACCCTTCTCTTACTAGGATTGTGAAAGTGATGTACCTTTCAAAAGCAGACACTTGAGAATTTGTCTGATAACCATGCAATAAAAAGGTAAATGGCTTCAGAACTGAGCATGTTTTTCTGTGTCTCTCATAATGCTAGGAGATTAACTGTATTTGTCATTGGTAAGAGTTTCCTTTGTCTTTTCATCAGGAAACACCAGACACTGTATAGTAATGACATTCTTGTCTCTCAGACTGCTCACAAAGGAAGAAGACGGCATCTTCCTACACAGGCTACAGATGCAAAAGCAAAGACTTTGGCAGAAGAAGTAGAATTGGAAATGTATCTGGATTTATAGATTATTATTCTCTCTTTCAAAGGTGTTGAAAGGAACATGTCTCTACTTCATTTCCATTGTTGTAGTGAGAAAAGGCTTCCCGAGACAGTTGTTTAGAAGCTATAATATCAATGTTAATGTGAATGCCATGTATTTCATATTGCTACTGCTCTGCATCTGCAGGCTTTTCGTTCTTATGAGCAATATGTATGCTTTTGATTTAAAACCCAATAACATTTTAAGCCCTAACATTAAAAGGAAAAGAAAAAAAAAAGAAAGAAGTGGGGAAATGATTGAATTACATAAAACATATTTTTCCTTTAAAATGTAGTAAAAGATTCAACAGTTCAAATTGCTCAGGGGTGATCACATTTCTTTCAAACGGTGCTCTGTATCTTGGGGGCAGTGTACGTATCAAATCCTGCTGATAGTTCAGCAGATGCTTTTTTATTGAAAGTCACAGAAAAGAGTTGCAATAAAACCTGCATTAACAGCCAGAGCTCAAACTGGGGCTGCCTCTTGATTTATGCACTCTCCTTTGGTTTTGATCTTTTAATGAATGTGACTTGCCACATTATATATTCTCCTGGGATTTTCTCCCTTACCAATCTCATTACTATACTCTCACTACTGACTTGATCATGCAGTTTCCTATGACTCAGGAAAAAGAAAATCAACTATCAGCAGTCAACTGTGCATGATTTTATACTTTTTTTTTGTAGCTAAGTCTTCAATTTAAAATAGTCAGATGAGTGAGAGGGTTTAAGCTGTTTTCAAGAGAGTAACATGCTTTTTCTGAGCATATCACTTTAGTACATGTAATTGTTCATGTTCCTTCATCTCTGTCTAATGCTAGTCACAGCAGAGAAAATAGAGAAATTAACCCACAGTCTCTCTATTGTTCATAACAGTCAAAATTGATGTTTATCGATTTTAAGGAATAAAATTATTTAGGTTCAGATATAGCAACATATGTAGAGTTCTTCAAGTACCATACACAGCTCTTGTTAAATTTGAGGCAGTACAAGATTTTACCTTATACTTGATTCATGAAAATAACTTGAGAGGAAGAATCGTTTTTCAAATGTTATTAATAGATAAAGTAATCCAATGATAAATGTTTCCAGACTACAACTACTGTGTGTATCTAGGCTAGACATATATATCTCAATATTTTGTTTTTTTAAGTCTGACTAATTGTCTTTGTCTTTAATGAGTCTCCTTTAAAAGTCTGTTTTATGTTTCTAAAATACTTAATCATGGCTTTGCTTCATCTATATATTGATAGAGTTTAAACATGCACATGTGAACCAAAGTGACGTTACCCAAGGAATTGCCAGGCAGAAATCTAATTCTTTACCATCATTCAGACCGAATATTTTCTCCCAGCTAACAAAAACTATCCTTTCTTGCTGTAAATAAGGAAGGATTGGTCTGTGGAAATGGAAATTGTTCCAGTGTACATAAAATATACTTAAAAGATAACCAGAGAAAATATCCCTACTCAGGATCTCATCCTGGTCTGGATTATACCAAGAAGACTAGTAAGCCTACTCATGCAAGTAAATGTTACACACATGTTAAATAGTAGGAGAATGGTATCTCCTGGATGGAAGTTCTTACAGTGAAATGAAACACCTTTGTGTATGATGTTATGTCAGTAGAATAGCATGTGGCTTCAGCACATATAAAAGCAATTATGGAAGTAATATTGGAGTCTGACTTAACTTTTTCAGTTGGTTTCAGAATTTCAGTCTTCCTGATAGCTTAAATCCAAGTCAGAATGGTAACACTTTCCCTCTTTTCACCATCTCACAATAAAACTTTCCATTCTTTTAATGGACCATGAGCCCTTCAGATCTATCATTGGTATTTATGTTAGAAACATTTCCATTAGCCAAGATTTTGCAGTTTGCTTTGGATTTATTAATTCATTTATTTATTTTAAAAGACACTGTAGATTGTATAGAACATTTTAAATAATAGTGACTTGGTTTCAGGTTACTTATTAACTTTTTGGATATGTTCTGTCTTGAAACTATGGAAAATTACATTTCCAGATTTCAGTGAAACCCGAAAATGCAGTTTCAGATGATGTAGCTACAAAGAGTGTGTTACAGCACCAGCTTATCCATATTGGCCACTGATAACCTGCACCATCTGTCTTGCCTCTGACACGTTAGCTGGATGAGAAGAGATGGGTTGGCCTCTGAAAACAGGAGTCATTATGAGAAGAAACAGCAGCCCAGCAGCAATCAGGTATTTCTTGAAAAGTTCAAGAGATCATGGTTTTCTTTTTTTACCTCCTTCTTCTTTTACCTGCTTTAATGTCCAGTAACACAGCAAACATGGCATTTTGTTACTGATTTAGAGAATGACTAAAGTAATTCTATGTTTAATCAGTTCACTATTGGTTAAGACCCTTGGAACCCACTTAGCCAACCAAATATCTTTCTTCCCCCACTCCTGTAGCTTAGGACTTTGAACCTATCCTCCTACTGTATCATCGGGATAAGTTATCCTGCAAGTAATATAAGCTTTCTCTCTTTCTTTCCTTGTAAACAGCTTTGAAAATGTCAAAGAATAGTCTGATTTTGTAGTGTACATTATATTATTCATTATATTATACCACATACATACTATATGTTTACATGTATACAGTCTGCTAAGAAGGATTAGCTATGTTGGTTTATGTATGCGAATAAGGTACTCATTTTTGCATACTTTGTGATCTATGTTCTATATATGTCTTTGCACATGGCAAACCTTCCTGCCTAGGAAAATATTAGCTTCTCTGACACAGAGATTTGTGATAATGTAACCTCTAATGCACTAAGAGAGCTGGAAAAGCAGTTCAAACCCATTGTTTCACTGGAAATATTCATATGAACAGTTCATGTCATGCTTGTGAACTGTGCAGAATGTTTCTGGATATTGAGTACATGAAGTGGCAATTTGAAACAACAGAGAAACTGTCTCTGCCCTTCAGAGCTTAATAAAAAAACCCAGAGGGTTCAGGAGGTGTGAGGGAATGTATGTGAAAAATGGAAAATGATAAAGGA
Source organism: Odontophorus gujanensis (assembly GCA_013399175.1). Classification (NCBI taxonomy): domain Eukaryota; kingdom Metazoa; phylum Chordata; class Aves; order Galliformes; family Odontophoridae; genus Odontophorus; species Odontophorus gujanensis. The sequence goes on from VXAB01011865.1 coordinate 52,876, forward strand.
AAAATTGAATATGATATACATGCCCACTACTGACCACTCATTCATATCATATTGCCTTTTTAAGTCATTCACAATTTCAGTTAGATAACAGAAATTATCACACTCCATGTGTGAAAGAGGTGCAGTGTTCCCTTTCATGGGTAAAACTCCTCTATTAATAATTAATTTTACCTCTTTACTTACAAAATTTCATTTTTTAGCTTTCTTCTTCAAGTGGTACTAAACTGAAATATAATTGATGGGGGCTTGTAGCACTCACGCTGAGTTAAATACAATTCCAACTGTGTCATGTTGACTTAGCTTCCTTTTAGCTTCTCCCAAGGGCAGAGCATAAAGCTTTGGGGTAGAGGTTTCTGCTTCTTTGGAAGTATTTGGTTTTGTTTCTAATCCCTCTGGTTTGAAAAGTAGCACTGGCACAGTAGATGGAAGTGCTCTGAAAACCAACTTTCTGTAATCTTCTGAAAGCCATAATTATAGCCTTACAATATCACTTTCTGTGGCAAATACCAGACACAGCTACTATGAGATGTCAATTATGATGCCATTTTCTTTATCAGAAGCATGAAAATTTGTAAGCTACATAGTACTGATCCCAGTAAATGTCCCTGTTCTAGCATCTCCCAAAAGTCTGTGAATGTCTAGACAATATCTAAATGCTAAATGTAAGAGGTTCAAGAAGACTAGCAAAATGATCCTCCTTGTTCCAATGTAGCAATTTTCCTGCCTTAGTCAATCATCTCTGTCAGTTTGATCTGTGGTCTCACAAAGACCTCAATAAGGTCATAATAATGATGAAATTTTTGTGTAGGAGCTTTTACTGCACCATTCTGTTGTATCTTCTTCTTAATATGAACTGTTTTCTTAACGACTGTCTACCTATGAACATTAACCATTTGTCATCATTGTGATCATTTTGCGGCAACACTGTCCCACAAAATATGTGCCTAAAATTAAACTACAGATGGTGTTCAGAATTGTTAACTTTAGCCTAGGGTGCCAAATCCCCCCTGGAATCCCTCCACAATCAGTGTAAAAGAGAAATGTCTCCTTTAACACAGTATTCCTCAGTCTGTGCTCTGGGAACCAGTAGTGGTCTGGAAGACATCTGATGGTAGTTCATGAAAATGTTGAAAACGTTTAACCTTTCCCTGCAGAAAACACGTCGAAACTAGACACAGAAATTCCAACACATGAACACAAGCAAACAATCAATCTGAGAGTACTTAAAAGTAATAAACAAATCTTGAAAGGACATTTGGTTGTAAATGAAAATTATTATAATGACACTTCATAACAGAGTACTTTGTGCTTTTTTTTTACTTTTTTAAGATTTGGTAGACCATTAAAAAAAAAAAAAAGGGAACTAAAACTTAATTTTGAGTCTTTCTCTTCCAAGTGAATTCGCAAAGGTTTGAAGGCATGAATGAGACAAACCTACCTTGGATAAAATATAGTTGAAATAGCAAAATATGAAAATTAATATTTTTGAGGTTGTACATCCAGGACAGTAAACTTGATATTCACTACTTGATAGCTTTGGATGCTTATCATTATGACAATGATTTGGAGAAAATACTTTAAGAAAAGAAATCAAGAATTTCACCTCAGACTAAAAGACTGGAGTCTAATTTTTTCAATAAATCTGGTGATGTTTTCAGTGCAAAGGATTAATATCTGAAGCAGAGGTCAAAAAGACCTATGCCACATCACATAAAATATTCTGAATTGCAGACTGTAAAAAATCTAATATAATAAAAGAACATTTTTACTTGTTATTTTGTCAGGAAATTTTGCTAATTACCACAGCTGTATCGTTATTGCATGAAGGGAAACTCTGTCCTGTGTGGATGGCACCATAAGGATTTTCGACAGATGGGCTTCACATGCTTCTAATTCCATTTGTAAATTATTGTCTTGTGTACGAAACAAGGATAAAGAGTCTTATGAAGGTCTTTCTGTCCAATCTGGATCTACAGTATGCTACACGAGGAAGCAAAACTGATTCTGTGTACAGCAAAAGGGTTATATAAAATAAAAAAAAGCCTCTTTTAGTCTGTCCCTTTGAGTGTTCAGCATCATATTTTCAAATTTTTAGAGTTACATATTTTTTCTTGCTCCTCTTATCACTCTAGATCATGTGATGATAAATTATAGCAATCTACCTGGTTATAATAAACCATATCCTAGTTAAGAGTTTTGTTTCCAAACAAACTATGGCTAGCTTCTGATTACATCCTCAAAGATATTTGTTTCTCTCAATTTCAACTATGTTATCTTATTTCATGAAGTATATTTCACACGTATTTGAACATGTTTCCCACCATAAGCACTCTGGATATTCATTGTTCCAGGAAAAAATAGAAGACAAGATTCTGTATGTATGAGCAAAATATCCAATACCTTCAACATTCTAGATTTAGTTAAAGATAGGTAAAATGCTTAGATAATATATTAAACATCATTCCCAAGGAAGAGAAACATAGTAATTTGCTAATTTTTTTGCATGATAGTTATAAGGAACTGAGCTGTCTGACCAGAACATTAGGCTGAAAATAAATATTAACAGTGTAGTATATAAATCACACACTTGGATTCCTGATTGTCCAGATCAGTCATATTTTGGAGTGCACTGTGACTGTCTGCTAAACAACTAGTCCAGAGAAGGCATTCCAGGGGAAATAAGGAGTAAGTGAGGGCAGCTGCTTCACATCTGGCTCTTGCCCCAGTATGGAATCTGGTTATAGCTAAGGACTGCAGCAGGACCAAGGAATTGTAAATGCTTTCCCATTGACTGTGTATAACTGCATAAAAATAGATAATAAATGTAGAAATTTGATGTTATGTTCTTGAGTTTTTTTAATGTTTTATTTATGATGACATTTCTAATCATGAATTCTTCACATTCCTGTATGTATCCAAAACCAGATAAGCTTGAAGATGGTTAAAAGGTAGCTTTGTTGTGCATCCCATTCTGAAATGGGATTACAGAAAAGAGTATGGAAAAGCAAAAAGTTGAAACCAGAGAATTATATTTCAAAGGGCTGACCTGAACTCAATAATTTCTTAATGTGAGTTCCATATGTGATTACTTCTATTTGCAAACTGAAAAATAATGTCAATGAACTCATGTTCAAGATATGAAAGAAAACTCAAACATAGCTTCATATGTTATCTATGCATAATTTACAAAATTTTAAAATTTTGAAAAAAGTCAGATATTAGTGGATAATTTTTGGAATATATGTAATTGGAATTCCATTATTCTATGTTAATGTGAGTATTGGTAAAAGGATTTAGATGACTGGATCAGATATTTTTTGGAACCTAACAAAGCTGGCAGGAGAATGAGAATGTCATCTGGCAGTTTAACTTCTGAGATTATTCTAAGAACAATCTCAGCACTTCCTCATTCTCTGCAAATGAAATAAAGGAGGTAAGTTTTGTTTTCATTCAGTTAAAATATTTTATTTGATTGTGTATCCTGTGTTTCATCACATCATAAAAATCACTCTGAAAAAAATCTCCTTTCTGAAATAATAGTGTAGGAAACTTCTGACAGAACTTAAAAAAAAAGAATTCTTAATTTTGGTCTACATTTTCTGCAGAACTAACATAATTCTGTTAAGAATTTTAATTCCAAAGATGCAAGAATGCCTTGTTTTAAAAATAAGCACTGAGCTTATTTTCCAGTGTGTCCAGGTATAAATAGTCTTTTTCCTCAAAGATCATACAATTTATAATTGCAGAGTAATCTTTATCTTTACCATAAGTTGCCACCTAATGAAGAATTTGCTCCCAAACACTCTGAATACAATTACTACAAAACTGAACCAGAGTGGAAAAAGCATTCATTTTCTGATAAATTAGACTAAGACATTATAGATGCACTGCATGATACAATGCAGTGCTGCATAGAAATACACGAGTAGAGTTCTGAACAAAAAACAGGGAGGTGAATAAATATTGCTTTTTTAAATAAGCTGACTTTGATCTCTTCCAGGACCTCCTTGGAGCTATTCCATGGACTAGGGTTTTAGAAGGCAAAGGGGCCTGTGAGAGCTGGTCAGCATTTAAACAGCGCATCTTCCAAGCTCGTAATCAGTGCATCCCTGTGAGTAAGAAATCAGGCAAGGGTGGCAGGAGACCTGTGTGGATGAGCAAGGAGCTCATGCATAAACTCAAAGGGAAGAGAAAGGTCCATGAAATGCGGAAAAAAGGTGTGATCACTTGGGAAGATTATAGGAATGTTGTCAGGGTCTGCAGGGATGCAACGAGGTAGGCTAAAGCCAACCTGGAATTGGACCTGGCAAAGGAGATAAAGAACAATAAGAAAGGTTTTTTAAATTATGTCAATAGTAAAAGGAAGACTAGGGAAAACGTAGGTCCCCTATTAACTGAGGCAGGTGTTCTGGTAACAGGGGATGCAGAGAAGGCGGAGATGCTGAACGCCTTCTTTGCTTCTGTCTTCACTGTGGGAACTCCCCCTCAGGACTTCTGGACTGTGGGGGTAAGTGAGAGGGTCTGGGGAATTGAAAGCTCCCCTTTGGTGAGGCAGGAGATGGTCCAAGAGCATCTATGCAACATCAGTGTATGTAAATGCATGGGCCGCAATGGGATGCATCCATGTGTGCTGAGGGAGTTGGCAGAGGTGATTGCTGAACTGCCCTCTATTATCTTTGAGAGGTCTGGGGAATTACAAGCCAGTCAGCCTCATCTCTGTCCCTGTTCTGGATACTGTCTCCAGGCAGCTGGAAGAAAAGAGTTATAAGGAGTAGTCAGCATGGGTTCACCAATGGGAGGTCATGCTTGACCAACCTGGTGGCCTTCTGTGACTTCATTACTGGCTGGATGGATGGGCGGAGGGGGGGGGATGTAGTCTACCTTGATTTCAGCAAGGCATTTAATACTGTCTCCCACAACATCCTTATAACAAAGTTGAGGAGCTGTGAAATAGATGAGAGGACAGTGAGGTGGTTTGAGAACCGACTGGCAGAGCTCAGAGGGTTGTGATTTGTGGCACAGAGTCCAGTTGGAGGTCTGTATTTAGCAGTGTTCCTCAGAGGTTGATGCTGGGTCCAGTACTGTTCAACATCTCCATCAGTGACCTTGATGAGGGGATAGAGTCCACCCTCAGCAAATTTGCTGATGATACAAAGCTGGGAGGAATGGCTGACACACTGGAAGGCTGTGTTGCCATTCAGCAAGACCTGGACAGGCTGGAGAGTTGGGCAGAGAGGAGCCTGATGAAGTTTAACAAGAGCAAGTGTAGAGTCTTGCACCTAGGGAGGAATAACCGCATACACTGGTACAGGTTGTGGGATAACCTGCCAGAGAGAAGCTCTGAGGAGAAGGACCTGGGTGTCCTGATGGATGACAGGCTGGCTATGAGCCAGCAGTGTGCCCTGGTGGCCAAGAAGGCAAATGGGATCCTGGGTGCATTAAAAAGAGCGTGGGCAGCAGGTCAAGGGAGGTGATCCTCCCCCTCTGCTCTGCCCTGGTGAGGCCTCTCCTGGAGTACTGTGTCCAGTTCTGGGCTCCCCGGTACAAAAAAGGTAGGGATCTCCTCAAAAGAGTCCAGCAGAGGGCTACAAAGATGATAAAGGATGTGGAGCATATCTCTTATGAGGAGAGGCTGAGACACCTGGGTCTGTTCAGCCTTGAGAAAAGAAGACTCAGAGGGGATCTGATCCATGTCTATAAATATCTAATGAGTGGGAGGCAAAGGGGCGAGGCTGAACTCAGAATCATAGAATCACCAAGGTTGGAAAAGACCTAAAAGACTATCCAGTCCAACTGTTCACCTATCACCAATAGCTCCCACTAAACCATGTCCCTCAACACAACATCCAAACGTTCCTTGAACACCCCAAGGTTGGTGACTCCACCACCTCCCTGGGCAGTCCATTCAAGTGCCTGACCACACATTCAGAGAAGTAGTATTTCCTAATATCCAGCCTGAATCTCCCTTGGTGCAGTTTGAAGCTATTCCCTCTAGTCCTATCACTAATTACACGAGAGAAGAGGCCAACCCCCAGCTCACTTACAACCTCCCTTCAGGAAGTTATAGAGACCAGTAAGAAAGCAATAACACATCTCAGCAGAGTGTGGTGATAGGACAAGGGGAAATGGCCACAAACTGAGGCATAGAATGTCCTGCACAAATGTTCATGGGAACTTCTTCACGGTAAGGTTGACAGAGCACTAGAACAGGCTGCAAAGAGAGGTGGTGGAGTCTCCTTCTCTGGAGATGTTCAAGACTCATCTGAATGCCTACCTGTGCAACGTGGTCTAGAGAGCTGCTTTGGCAGAGGGGTTGGACTCGATGATCTCTGGATGTCCCTTCCAACCCCTTCAATTCTGTGATTTTAACACAGAGGTGGTGATGCATACATCACTACACCAGGAGTAATGGCATGAACGTTCTACCACCTGTGTGTCTGGTTGAGCCTGGTCTAGTAGACATGCCTTATCAAGAAAAAAAAAAAGAAAAAGATTCTTATCACATCCATATTGACTAAAGCCAAAAGTTAGAAAACTGCATTCTCCACCCATCTTATTTAATGATGATAGTGACTTCATTACACAGTCAAATGACAATTTCATTGCATCCTGGATGTTGAACTGGAACTAGGATTTTCTCACGTTCTAGTGTCCAAAAAAAGCAGACTCATTCCTACACTTTATTTCCTTTCACCTAATGAAACTTTTTTTTTGTTTGCCATTTGTAATCTCATTTGAGTAGCTTTAATAGTATTGTAACATCTTCAATGGAAGTAGAATCTTTCTATTCTTTCAATCTGATGCTGGAAATCAATCCCTCTAGAGACGGCTTTCATCACTGAGTTAAAGAAGAATCAAAATATTTTGCAGAAAAAGTAATAATAATGCTCAACATAAACAAAATATGGAATTTGTGAACCCCAAGGTAGTATCTACTTGTGTTGCAGAGGAAAGACTGAAAGGCAAAGATGGAGCCTGATTTGGTTACTATTCTGAGAATTTTCTATTAAATAATTTTAGTGAGTATCCCTTCTGTGTGCTGCCTCTGTGTTCCTAACTCTGGGCTGTTTCATGTTTCACAGCAACAGGTATTTAAGAGCTGGGCAACGCGGTGGTCTTATAGGTTCAGCTTTTTTCCCTCCCATAATTAAGAATTTCATAAATATTTTCCTAAGAGCTGTATTATAGTGGGAGAACAGTAGGAAGAAAGAGTGACTTTTTATTTGATCTTCACAAGCTACCCCAAAGACGGTGCAAAAGAACGTATCATGCGCACAAGTTCTGAGTGAATTTATATAAAGCACCCTTGAAGCTTCCTAAAAGAGTAGAAAGTTGAAAAAATTTTAAAACTGACCATTATGTATAAATCAGTCATAGTTTTATTATTTTTATTTGAGGAAAATTTCAATAACAGAAGTTTATGACAAATCATCAATGAGATCAAATAATCTACTCTCTTTTCTTTTCTGCTCTATGTTGTTTTCATAGAATCATAGAATTGCTCAAGTTGGAAAAGACCTTCAAGATCATCGAGTATAACTGCAACCTAACCATACTACCCTAACTCTAACAACCCACCACTAAATCATGTCCCTCAGCACCACATCCAGTTGGTTTTTAAACACATTCAAGGGTGGTGACTCAACCACCTCCCTGGGGAGCCTATTCCAGTGCCCCTTCTGTGAATAAGTTCCCTTTCTGTAAATAAGTTTTTCCTTATATCCAACCTGAGCCTCCCCTGGGACAAGTTATGACATTCTCCTTGTCCAGTCACCTGTCACCAGTGAGGAAAGATCAACACAAGCTACTGTAATCACCTTCAAGGTATTTGAAGAGAGCAATAAGGTCTCCTCTCAGCCACCTCTTCCCCAGACTAAACAGCCCCGGTTCTTTCAGTTGCTCCTCACAGGGCATGTTCTGCAAGACTGTCACCAGCCTTGTTGCCCTTCTTTGGATCTTCTCCAGCATCTCAATTTCTGCATTGAGGTGCCAAAAACTGTACGTAGTACTCAAGGTGGGGCCCCAACAGTGACAAGTACTGGGGAGGATTACTTCCCTTGTCCTGCTCACCACACCATTGCTGATACAGACCAGGATGCCATTGGCCTTCTTGGCATACTGCTGGCTCATATACAGGCAACTGTTTGCTAGCACATGGAAATGAACCTTTCTGGCAGGCAGCTCTTCAGCCACTCTTCCACAAGCCTGTAGGGTTGCCTGGGGTTGTTGTGACTAAAATGAAGTACCCAACATTTGACCCTATTGGAACTCATAGAGTTTAAATTGGCCCATCGATCCAGACTATCCAGGTTCCCCCGTAGCACCCTTCTTCCCTCGGGCGGATCAACACTCCCTCCCAGTTTGGTGTCGTCTGCAAACTTACTGAGGATACACTCAAACCCCTCATCAAGATCATTGATAAATATGTTAAGTAGAATTTCACACTCACCTCTTTTACATTTTCTGTGGTTGCCTGGAAAAAAAAAAACCAACCTGAAATATTCAGAGGTTTAGCCATTGCTTTTGTTATTTACCAAGACATCTCAAAAATTTTGAGATTTTCCAAGACAAAGATGGAGAAGAATCCAGTAGTCACTCACCTGAGTTGTAGCATATCCATCAGGGTTCATGGTCCAACACTACGTGGTTCAACACAAGTTCTTAGTATGTTTACTGTGTAGTGTGGACTTCTCCAGCATCCAGATTCTGCTGAATGCATAATGAGTTCAAAATAGTTTCAATGAGAGTACTTCAAAAGTAGAGAAACTCACTTGCTAAGTCAGAGTAAAAGAGTATATGAGACAAGAGGGAACGATTTCACACCAACGTGAAATCTGAAAGTCTATGTTTTTCTCCAGAATATCAAGTCTAGAAAAATGCACAATACTGGCTTTTAGGAATTGTTTTCTTATCTATAGGGCTACTGGCTATTTTGAGATTTCATTCATACTTCCTGACTTCCATATAATATTACAAGTGACATTTCTGAGAAATGTATAATAAAACATGTCTTCTCTTAAGAAAACAGCTGGCCAAGCTGTGTAATTCTTAGTTACTCAGAATCTCTATTGGCAAAAGTATTATTTTAAAGACCGAAGAATTTCTTTTACATGAAATTGGCTTGATTACTTATTTTCTTAATAAATAGCATAAGATGTGTAGCATCAAGATTGATTTTTAACACGCACACACATATCACAGATATATGCAATATTCTATACTCTCATAGTTGAAAATCATGTGTTTCAAAATAATTGTGTATATCTTAATGTACTTCAAGTTTCACCATGTTTCGGGATATATTTGATTTTTTTTTGTCACTGATAATGTTTAAAAAAGTTGGCTTCTTAAAATGAACAGCATGGATAAGGTATTTTGAGATGCAACACTGTAATGTAGTATGTCATTAATGTAGTTAATGTAATACATATATAATAGATCATTTTGTTTGGACTTTTTGTATCCATTTTACTTGCTTGATCTTCTCTTGTTTTACATATTATCAGCAGGATACAGTTAGAGATGCTACACACTGTACACACTTGGATGGACTGCTGTGGAGGGAATATGAGCCCTTTTCTGGCATAAAAACCCTCTTAGTGTTTGCTGACTGCAGTACTACAGACTTAAAACAATGGCAGTAAGAAGGAAATTGGAAGCTGATTAGCAGCACAAAGTTATTAAAAACTTCTATGGGATCTTAATATGTTCTCTTATTGTATTCTGTGAAAGACATCAGATCTTTTTTGTCAGATTTGCTCATTTTTATTTTTTAGATTTTTCCACTAATTATAGTTTATTTTGGTTATACTTCATTGTGTTATTAAAACAAGACATTATGAAAACTTTGTGATTTTTTTAAACTGTTTTCTTAACTTGGAACTGCTTTTCTGATTTGGTCCATGTAAAATCTTTATTGTAACACTGTAGATGTATGGTGATTCATGTGCTTGCCTGGGGAGGTCACTTTTTATTTGACAGACGGTCAGTGCTGGAAGCCAAACACTCTCACTTTTCCTGAGTGCTTTGTATCACTCTCATATTCACATACAAAAGCCAGTGAGACATAAGAAGTACTTGAGAATAAATACAGTGCTGAAGAACAGATATATACAAATAGATATATACAAATTCACTCAGGTTGAAAAAGACCTCAAAGATCATCGAGTCCAACCACGACCTAACCATACTACCCTAACAACGCCCTGCTAAATCATGTCCCTGAGCGCCACATCCAAACACATCCAGGGATGATGACTCAACCACCTTCCTGGAGAGCCTATTCCAGTGATTAACAACACTTTCTGTAAAGAAGTGTTTCGTGATACCCGACCTAAACTTACCCAGGCACAACTTAAGGCTATTTCCTTTTGCTCTGTCACCTGTCACCAGTGAGAAGAGATCAATCCCAACCCCACACTTTCTGTAATGTGAAGAGCAATTACAGGCTTTTGAAATACTCTACAACAGCGACCAAATGAGTAGTATACATAGTATTTCATGAGTAGCATACAACTGTATTGCTCACAAGTCATTGGTCCTCACATTGCAGCTTTATATCCTGAATATGCAAGGAATACAAAAAGCAAGAAATAAGACAAGATACAGAAATGTATTGAAGATCAGCATACAGCTAGTAGACTTTAACAGAAGATCCTATGTCTCACAATTTTATGCTGAATGAATTCTTCAGTTTTTATTATGGACAGTGATCTTCCTAAACAGATATTGAAATTACTTAGATCTCATGAAAGTTCTGTTGTATCCATTCCTGTAAAGGACATATTTATTAAGCTTGAGTAAGCTACTGGTAATAGGAGTGCTGTAACTTGAAACACTAGGTCTTACTGTGTATCCAGTAGCATGCAGATGGTCAGATTTTATTAACCACCATCACAAAGGCCATAATCTCTTTTCTATTTATTTTCCTTTCCTTTCCTTTCNCACAGAAAATGAATGTGCCAAATACAGTGGATCACAAAAGTTTTAGATGGAAAGAAGCCAAAATGCGTTTTCAAGAAAAACAGTGGAGTTGCAGGTTTGGGATGAAATCATAAAGATCAATCCTTCTGGCAGGGTAGGAGTCAATCTTATTTAAATTCCTCCTGCTCTTAATGCCAATTCTTGGCAAAATTCCCTGTCAGATAAAGGGGCCATGATTTCAAAAAACAGTAAACTATTTGTTTTACCTGATAACATGCTTCATTCGACTCCACTTTCCCCACCCATTCCAGAAGGAATAGTACATAACTTTATAGAGAGACAAGCTGGACTGTTTTGACAGTCCTTCAAAACAGAAATAATGTTTGAACAAAAAATACATGTCAGAAAAAGATTTGGTTATACCCTCTGATTACAAAATTACTGTATTTTATTTTATTTTATTTGTTTTCTGTTGCCTCTGGCAAAGTATTATCCACCCATGAAAAATTAATTTCTGGTGCTCTTCATACACATAATTGTGTTGTTTTCCCTCAGCTTTTAAGGAATAACAGTTACTTTACAGCTTACTGTACATTTTACCTTGTATTCTTCTGCTCCTCAAAGAATCAACATGGGGCATCTGTGGCTTGTCACATTCCTGACAATAAGTACATCATGCATGAAGGGCAGAGCATGCAAAGTGGGCATCTTGAATAAGGAATGTAAATGGACCAGAACAGAAAAGGTCAGGTCTAGAGTTAGATGGCACACCTGGAGTGTGGCTACCAATGGCTCCAAGAAGGGACAGACGTGAATGGAGAAGAGGAAGTGTTACCCTCTACATCAGGAAAAGAATAGAGTGTGAAGAGCCATCCTTGAAGAGTGTCCATAAGCAAGTCAAAAGCCTATGGGCAAGAGTTAGAAACTGAGTCAACTAAGCGAGCCTTGTAGGTGGTGTCTACTAAAGGTTGCCTGATCAAGCAGACACTGTTGATGAAACCTTCTTCCGCCATATACAGGAGGCATTGCAGTTTTTGTCCTGCTGCGGACTTCAACCACCCTGATATCTGCTTGGAAATGTATCACAGCATGCTGTGGGCAATCCAGGATATCCTGGAATGCATCAAGGATATCTTCTTGGGCTAAATAATCGACAGCCCTACCACGAGGGGTGCAGTTTTCAAAGGCAAATCACATATATTTCCCTATGTTTGGGAAATTTTTGAGAAGACAGAGGCAGAAAAGATTTATTTAAAAAATAAGAATAAAAAAATAAAAGATTCCATGTGCTGTTATTTGTGATATTGTAGGCACAACAGTTGGGTTAAAGATGTTTCTAATAAAGGTATATCTCCAGCCTGCTGGAGGATGCTCAGGCTGTACCCCACTGGGAGCTTGTACATGGACCTAAAAAGCCTCTGGGGAAACCTACACCTTTGCCTGAAGCTAATTAGAATTCATGTTTTCTTAGTGAATTAAGAGAAGTGATAGCCACTCACTCTCTAATTGCAGCTAAGCTTAATGGACAGTCTTTACTCAAATTATCCGTCCAGCAAATATTTTGACGCTCTTCTCCATTTTGGGTTTACCACTGAGCACTCAGCAGGTGCTCTCCTTTTAGAAAGGAAGTGCTAATGTCTCCAGTTCATCCTCTTACTCTGGTTAGTATGCACTTAATTGATAGCTCACCTCTGGGAAAACAAAGACAACAAATACAGGCTAACGATCCTGCAGATCGAGCAGCCTGGCTAAGTGTATTAACTCAGTCAAGATCAATACACTTGGCACCTACAATAATATGAGGATAAATTACTAGATTCCTTAGCAATACCATTGCACATTACAAGTACTCTCCAACTGATTAATAAATAAATAAATTAATTAATTAAAAAAAAAAAGAAAAAGAATAATGGTTGCGATGACTTTCCTCATGCTGAAAGGGTTTAAAACATAGAAATGAAAGTATTTTGTAAAAGTCTGAGCAAGGAACCAAATGTTAATGCCAGAGCACTGAGTTGAAGATAAATGCTATCATTACTCTAGTTTGCTCCACTGAAACATAGCACATCTCTTTCAACACTGAGTTGAAGGTGTTGCATTCCCAGTACACTCAATTCTCAATTCTCTAACTTAAGGTACCCGCATTTCAGGCCCTGGGATAGATCATGTTTCTATCTTACCACCAGAAGAATGAAAAGATTTATATTGTTTCATGTATGTCCTGTAGGGAAAGATGCTACACAACTTGGATGAGATTGTTCTTATCTACTGTTATAAAAGTCTAGACAAAAAATTCAGTGGTACAGAGTTAAATATTCAGATGTCAAAATAAGCTTCGCTGTAGTTACTGCAGCCCTTAAAATTTACACCAGCTAAGAAATTGTTTCAGGATGATGTACAGCACAATTCAGATCCTTGAAGATTCGTGGTACCCATGAGAAATGAACACCTTAATACTTCTGTCAAGTACAAGGCTATTACTTGGAAATATTTTCTTTTGCACTTAGTAGTATATTCTCTTACAATGGATTTCAGAAGTTTCGAATTCATTGTACTCTAGAACCTAGAACCAGCTGGGAAGTAAAAAACATGAAATCATATTTATTAGTTATGCTGAATTGCCTCCTTATAAAATAAATTCACAGTTTTTCTAAAGAAAGATGTTTAACACTGCATTACTAAATGGTTCTGCTCCCAGAAAGGATTTACTGATTTATGCAGTTCAAGGTTAAAGAAATCATCAAATAGTAATCAGGCATTTATAGAAAAAAAACAAAACAAAACAATAGACTAAGGTTGACCTTTCAACTATATGTTAAGAAAACAACTCTGTCACAGATGCATTCTGTAAATGTACACAAAAGCTGTTTAGAATCTTCCTTTTATTTTATTTTATTTTTTTTGTATGTGGAGAAGAAAAACACACCCTCAAAAGAAGATAAAGTTATATGATACTTCAGAAATACTCATTCTCTTGACTTTATCTCACTCTAAATGAAGACTGGTATTAAAACTTTTGAACATTTTTTTTTTATATATATATATTTATTATTTCTGGGCAAGATGATGAAATATTGAAATATACTGGTAATAATTTGAATCTCAGTTACTTTAGCTTTCAAGAAGTGGACAATGCAAAAATGAAAATTCTTTCAACTTAAAGTAGAAATGAGATTCTGTGACTTATTTCCTCTATTCTACAACCCTCTAATTAAAAATACAAACGTATTGCAAATGAAAATTTGTGAAGGAAAGTGCTCTTTATTTTNTGACCTTTCAACTATATGTTAAGAAAACAACTCTGTCACAGATGCATTCTGTAAATGTACACAAAAGCTGTTTAGAATCTTCCTTTTATTTTATTTTATTTTTTTTGTATGTGGAGAAGAAAAACACACCCTCAAAAGAAGATAAAGTTATATGATACTTCAGAAATACTCATTCTCTTGACTTTATCTCACTCTAAATGAAGACTGGTAATAAAACTTTTGAACATTTTTTTTTTATATATANAGGGCTGGAATTAAAACTTTTGAACATTTTTTTTTATATATATATTTTTATTATATCTGGGCAAGATGATGAAATATTGAAATATACTGGTAATAATTTGAATCTCAGTTACTTTAGCTTTCAAGAAGTGGACAATGCAAAAATGAAAATTCTTTCAACTTAAAGTAGAAATGAGATTCTGTGACTTATTTCCTCTATTCTACAACCCTCTAATTAAAAATACAAACGTATTGCAAATGAAAATTTGTGAAGGAAAGTGCTCTTTATTTTCAATGTTTTATCTAGAGAGTCATCACATCCTCCCAGGTGAAGGTGTTTGTGTGTGTGTGTGTGTTTTTGTTATTTTTTTTTTATTTTCCTTTCAGACTGTTGCCACTGTTCACATGTATTTAGATGAAAAAGAGGTCTTTAAGAAACAACACAGCTTCATTATCAGGTCTGCTGTAATATTACCCTATGGTAAAATTTAAGCAATTGTAGTATACTTATTCGATATTTATGAGTAGCACTTGACAACATGACCAAAACAAACAAACAAACAAAAAAGTGATGACAACAGATCTAACTTTACTATGATAGAGTTAATTTTGATGTTCCTTAGCCTTGAATGAAATGATTCAGTGCAAACTTTAAAGTGTTATAAACTTATTGCTAGTGGAAGGAGCATTCTCATTTTCTTCCTACCTCCATTCTTGAAGTGTAGATAAGCAATATATCAGAACTGAGAATGGATCTAGTTTTAAAGAAAGGTAATTTCAACACAAAGCATTTTCCCAGATTGGCTTTCCAAGTATAAATGTTTTTCTTGTTTAATGAGGTAGAAAACAGGAGGAAGAGTGACAGGTTATGAGAGCTTTTAGTATGAAAGACTTAAAAAAAAAAGAAAGAAAACTAAAAAGTAGTACAATCAGAGGTACCCCATAGCTTTTTAACTATTTATGAAGTACAAAAGATGAAATGAAAATACAAATCTTTACATTTAATGAGAAAAGGAGTATATTGCAGTGCTCCTTAGTAGAGAAAGCCAGTGTTCTTTCCCAGGCATCTGAAGTAAATGTGCAAAGATATTGAAGCTCATATTTTTGTTGCTTTTATCTCTACTACAGCTAGCTTATTTCATCCTGCTATCCTTCTCTATTTCAAGTATTTTACCATTGATTAATTCTTTTAGTGAAATTTCATTAAATATATTTTGTTTCCTGGTAGTGATATGGATTGATTAGAAATGGGTTTATATATTAGAAAAAAAATAATCTTTACACTGAAATTCAATTTCAATTTTTTCAATTCATTACTTTTAGCATAAAATTTGTTTCAGATTATGTTCTGTAACAAATAACATTTGAGGCCAAAATTAAAGTTCATTTATTGATAAGTCAAGGAAAAGCTGAAATTTAGATAAAAAAGGGAAAACTCCTGCCATGCCTAACTTTTCATTTATGTTTTTGTTTATGTTGAATCATGCATAATAGATGAAAATATGAGATGCAAAGAAATAGCCTCCTGAGAGCTAACTTTTTGCTTCAGTCGCAGATGAACAAAGAATACACGGTTACAGAAAAGAAATCATTACCTCACATATCTTGTGTATCTGTGCACCTCTCAGACTGGAGGAAATGGGCACAAATTATGTTCTTTTCCTGTGGCAAGGAAATCAATAAATTGTATCATCTTTTTAAAGTTAAGAGACTTAGATTGTGTGCTAAATCAAAAAAAAAAACAAAACGTTTCTAAATGACACAGTAGGTAGGTTACATAAGGAAGGATATTGGGAAGGATGTCTACTTACTTAATTTCTTTCTTTTATTTATTTATTTTTTCCTGAAGAACTGCTCTGTCCAAATTTTTTGACGTTTCACTATGAATCTGTAGAATTTAAGAAGTTCCTGAATTTTATGATATTGACTCAATGTTATAAAATAGAATTCATTCATTTACTAGTGCCAAATTGACTAAGAAAGAGAAGGGGAAGAAAATGTTACTTTGACTATGATTGAAAGAAGTTTTAAAGTGTTTTTGAAAAAAAATTAGCAAAGAATAAGACAAAATAAAACCGTCCTCAAACTTGACATCCCTACCTACATCCAAAAATTTCCTGCTGATTTTCAAATTAAAAAAAAAAAAAAAACAAAAAAAAAAAAAAAAAAACAAAAAAAAAAAAAAAAAAACAAAAAAAAAAAAAAAAAAACAAAAAAAAAAAAAAAAAAACAAAAAAAAAAAAAAAAAAACAAAAAAAACAATACAAACAAACAAACAACAAGAAAGATATTTTTAAATACAAACAGTTAATTTACAACACATCTGAAGAACGCTGTGGAATACCAGAGAGGAACACTTGAAACAAAGTGACATCTTACCTCTTTCAAGAATTTCTCATCCCTTTTTAGGCAATCCCTATTAACTGGGTACCTTGACACATCTATGAACAGTCAGCTCAGCAGGAAGTCACCTTTCAGAGACAGGTTTTTTTGTTAAAAATACCCAGTTTCTGCTGTTGAATCTGGATCACTTCTAAAGAGCTCGTCATTGGGAATTACATGTAACACTATGATATGCTTTGTATCTTCAGTTATTCAGTAGAAAGGGAAACAAAGACAAAAATGTATATGTTTTAGTCATAAATAAACTGCTACATAGACAAGAGAGCACAATGATCTGGTTTTGTTTTATATTTCATTCTGCTTTTTGTTAGAAATGACTTGACTAATTTATTGATGTTATTAGTGGTTTCTTCCAAATTCAGCTTTGTATATCTTATAAACTTAGCAACAAATCTGTTACAGTAATTGATTTATGATACCTTCAGAAGATGTCATGCAAACTGACTTAACGGAAGATGATAAAAAGCATAGACTACTTTGACACTTAAAGACCATTCTAAGTCCTGGACATTTAGTGAGAACAGTTACAGCTAAAATTTTCAAATTTTGATTCCCATTTTTCTTTTTTAATAGTCACTATATATATATTTTAAATTACTTTCTTAGAATAAACACAAAATGAATATAAAAAAAATCTAAGTGTTTATGACTGTGACATCTGTAGAAGTCTTTGCTACATTTAGAAAAGTTGCTGTAAATGTAGATAATCATGTTCAGTCAAAGTGTAATCTATGACTACATATACTGAATCCTAAATATATTGTTTCTTTTCTACTCACTTTTTTGAGGGAATAAGTAGAATCTTCACACTTAACCTCCATACTTCTGGTCTGTACTCTTGGCTTGTATGAGTGAATAAATGTTGCTGTTTAGACTGAAAAGAATATTTCCATATTCTACAAATATGCTGCAGCTGTGCTAGATAATACCAGTGAAATAATTTAGCAGGAAAGGACAATTAATACTAGAATGAAATAAATTAATAAAGAAAAATTTTACTGTAAATAAATGGCATCATGAAATTGTACATGGTAGGTACTTGCCTACTATGAACAATGATGGAAAATACATTTTTCACACAGATGAATAAGCACACTGTACAAAACTATATATGTATCAGCATACACATATATAACATTAATTTATGAATATATTTAAGCCAAGTCATTAATATAGATTTTCAAGTTTTTGCTTGTAGTAGCTGTCCTTTTGAAATTCATTCCAACCTATAAATAACAGTTAAAACATTTTTTGTCATGTATAGAGAAAACATTCTTGGGCTGGCTCAAGATATTATGGATGGTCAGCAGACACTGTGCACAGTGGAGTGCAAGGTTTTCTGTTTCACCATTCCCTTGAAGGGATGCGAGTAGGACATTGCAGTCTAAATGACCTATCTGTGCTACCCACTTTTCTTCTGTAAAGCCATGAAGATATCAGGCTGCCTGTGAAGGCCACTGGAGAATAAACTGAGAGAGAGTGTATGCAGTGCTAGCGTCTGTGGATACTGTTAACTACTCCTCACTCCTTTCCTCTCACTACCACTTAGTCCCAATGCAAAATTCAGTTCTGTAGACTATCTGCAGTGTTGTAAAAATTTTTACTGTAAGTATCCATTCTAATGCAAAGCGAAGGCACTCTGAAAGTGAAATATTTGTTGTCCTGAAATCAATCGTCGTTCTTCCACGACCTTCACAGAGGCTGAATTTCATCCAAAGGCTACAGTGAGTCCTCCTTTTGTTTATGACCACATAAGCTGCAACTCTCGTTAAGATATTTCATTTTTATTTACTGGTTTACATTCATATTGAGAACATAGTCCTAACATAATAGCATATTAAGCGCATTTAAACTTAAACCAGAATGAAACAATTTCTCAAACATTTTGCTGAACGCAGAAAAATATCTTTAAACACAATATTGTGGTTATTTCTTCTGTGGGATCCAACTTGGCATGTGCTGAGTTGGAGAGGGCCAAATTTCAACTGTACTGTTACATTTCTCTCCTTTTAGAACTACATAATGTTCCTGAAGTCAACGCACAAATGAATTAAGACTATATTTCAGGATAAAATTTATTAAAAAATGGAAGTAATTAGATTTGGCAGAATTTGGCTTGATATGAAAATCTGGACAGTTGGATAAGTGATTAAAAGGAATTTGTAGTCTGCTATTCATCTAAAACCCATAAAACTCATGCTTGTCTACAAGTGGAAGTATTTGGGAAGGAAGGAAGAATTTGAATATTGCAACAGCATGGTTGCTATCAGTTTTATTTCCTATATGAACACCCTTATTTATCTTTCTAGGTGTAGTTTAACTGAATCCATCTCAAAGGGAGCATAAGAAAATCTATGACAGGACATCACCTTTTGTGAAACAACTATTGTGGAATAGACATTCTAGGCCGTTTTGCTTAAAAAAATTTTACATAAAAGACAGTCTCAGTTTTCTATATATTAGAACAAAAATGGTTTTATTTCACAATTCCTTTTTTGATTGAACTTTCTGTGCAGAGTTGTAGGATGTTATCTGTGTGAATCTACAACACTGAAATGTTCAAGGCTTCAGGAAAATTTGAGACTTGGAAATCTGTGTCTTTTATCCTCTGAATATGATTAATGATGCTTTGTGTTTTGCAAGACGTTATTAAAAACAGAAGCCTATGACTTCATTGTCTCTGACAATGACTTTGAACATGGGGTCAGTTATTCCACTTTTACATTTCTTTGCAAGATTAAAAGAAAGTAAAAACAATTGCATTGGGAGGGGGGAAACTTTACACAGATGTGACAAAGCAGGATACACACACGTTTTCAATATGCTTCTTCCAGTGAAAATTCACTTCATTCATATGATACTGCTGGCAAGCAAACACTTGTGACTGGCAAATCTAGACATCAGGAAAACATACTGGATTCAGGATTATCTCAAGTACCACATGCTAGAATTGTTGAAAATGTTAAGCAAAGAGCTCAGAGTTTGACTGGGGAAATTACAAGTAACAGATGCAATTTCTTGTTTACATTCTTGGACATTGATTGACAAGGAAGTTGTCACTGTGTAGAACTGAAACAAAATGTGCAATATTAAGAACGTGTATGAAAATACTGTTGACCTATTAAATATCAGTATTTTGTTTTCACATAAAATACACTACTTTCACAAGTAGAATATTCTTCACGTTTATATGTTTTATAGGCAGCATTGTTTAAAGTGGTGGAAATCCTAGATCTTCCTTCAATATCTAAACAGGAAATTATTTGTTCTTTTTGAGCTATTCCACTCAGCTGTGATGCATTATTTTATTGAATTTCTGCAACACAAGGTTTATTTTTTTCTACTGATATCTTCACCTTTTGTGAATGTCAACGGGATTCCCATTGTACAAAAAAGCCCAAGGGGAAACTTAAGTCCCCACAGAAATTAATGGGAAAATTCAAAATGTTTTCAGCAGAGATGAGGTTTGCAAAGTAAGTCGGAAATATGTTTGTAATAAAACAACCATCATTTTGCCCATTGACAGAAGAAATACTAACACTAGAAGTTTTCTGCCATCAGGACTTTTGTCATGGTTTTATGATTTTTGGTACTGGTATTCCACATCATAACATCATGTAATGCATTAAGAGTTAAAGAGTTAATGCTCCAGCTCCATGAATCATCGATAGTTATGGGTATACCTGTCTCAAAAGAGAACTACATTCCCCAGAAGACTGTGTGATGCTTTGCATTTTTACGTGTTTCCGCTCAGAGGGAAAGATAAAAACTGTCTGGGGTCACAGGACCCCCTCTCTTTCCTTTGGGATCGGCTCAGCAGTGGGTGCTCGCTGCCATCTCGCCTTCAGCGTTAGCGTAAGGCCTTCGGTTTATCGGACACTCTCTCTTGCTCATTTTATTTGATTTATTAGCTTCAATTCAAATTATATTGTATTATATTGTGTTGTTTTGCTTTCTGATATCTTATTTAGTGAATTCGCTTTCCTCCTCAGATCGTTGCCTCTGTTTTGTTCCTAGGCCCATCTCCCTTCTCCCTTTTCCCTTTTCCTTCCTGAGGCGTGGGTCTGCGGATCCCCTGCACCAATCGTCACAGAACCGGGCTGAACCTGCCCGTAAACCATTGACAACTTTCATCAGAGAAGACACTAGAAAATCATGGTGCTTCATTAGAAAAATAGGTTTTTCACTGTTTTCAATTAACTTCATTGCAAAAGTTGGTCTGTCCAATGAACCTTGTCTGTAACAAGCTAGAATGAATAGAGACATAGCTTTAAATTAATCTTATGAATTATCAAGGGCTTTTTTTCTGAATTCTTTCTCTCTGGTATTTTATTATTTCACTCTACTTAAATATATGGTTAATAAGAAGTGGAAGAATCAGAAAATGAAGCATTTTGAGGGTCTTCATTTTGGATATTCTTTACCTTAACCAGAAGATTTTCCTAAAATACATTTGATATGAATCTGTTTCCTACAACCTGATCTGCTTTATCAGTTTCTTCTCATGAAATGATTTGAGAAAGGAATTAATGCCTACCTCCTTTTGTAGCTGAAAGATCAGATGTTAATTATTGTTATACAGTTCACTAAAGTTTAAACAAGGTGACCTACAGAGTTAAACCTTAAAAAGGAATCCGAACAGTGCAATAAAAAGACCCTTCATGTTTCCCTGAAGATTAGTAACATAACATTGCTTTTTGTAACAAGATTTTCACTTGCTGGACTCTTGGGTTGTGGTTCAGTGAAAATACAGACATGTTCAGAACATCAACCAAACAGTGAAAAGAAATTTAAAAAAAATAATAATTCTCAGCATTTTGCCATCTGCCTCCTGCATCCTTTGTTGGCATCTGGTGGCCTGTCAGAACTTGTTAGATTGGCACTGGCTCCCTGCGACTGGTAAATGTCAAATTCCCAGTTACTCACCACTGACTAATAAGCAGGTAATATTATTAGACTTTTTTGTTGTTAAGAGTATTCTTAGACTCATTTCTCATGTGGAAATATCTGACAAGATATATATAAATCATCTAGCAATGTCTTTGTTGCAGTCTTCAGGTACAGGGTTACAGATACAGGGTATCCAAAAATATCAAAAATACCAAGGTTCTCGACAGTTTAAGGAGTAGCTGGGATCTGAGATGAAACTTACTGTTTCTTCTTAATTGCCTGGTGAATTCCATCTTCATGCCTCTAAAGGTAGGAAGGCAGGTGAGAAAGCAGAGAATTAGGACAATTTTGAAGTGTCCTTGAGATCTCTCGGGAATTTGTTAAAGCAGAAATATTTTAAATTATGACATAAACATCCTTTTTTCATTTACTTTACAAGAAATTCAGTTCATTGAAAATTTAAGATCAACTTCTGCACTGTGTATGCTAATATTTCTGACTATGGGCATCCCAATAGCTCAAACTCAGCTCTGATTTACTGTACTGTTGCAGTAAGACTAGGCAGAAGGTCAACGTAGTATGTCCCAAAACCAGACAAATTAATCTGGAGAAGAGCAAACAAAAAACCCATCAAGAATATTTTGCCCTGATACTTATTTTTTCTGAATCACCTATAAGAACAAACATGGTCAAGACTTGTATTTAGCAAATTAATATAAAAAAATAAAGGCTGTTCTTTATGTGTTGCTCTGCTGATACTTGTGCTTTTGTTAGTGAAAATAACCTTTCCATTATAGAAATGATTTTATTATCTAGTCTGAAATATGTGTCATCAGCGTGTCACACTGGTATATTTTTATGTGTAGCTATGCACTCAAGTACATATACATGCATGTAAAATACAAAAAAAACTCACATACATAAAAATTGCTTTCTTGAAAGTAAAACAGAACTGTGTCATAGTTATCCACTGATGGATTCTGCACTTACTTAGCAGTAGTATAAATCTGAAAGAGTCCATTACTGCATACTGTAATTGAGCTGATATAGTTCGAGTTTAACCAAGAGCAGCCTCTTGTCCATTCTCCTTGGTTTCCCTTTTTAATCTGTTTCAGAGAATTACTGTTCTAATGTTACATACACCTCACTGGTTACCAGGCCACAACCTGACCTTAAATTTGTATGAAAAATTAAGTGGAAGGCAGATGATTGAGCTATGGTTTCTTTCAGTTTCATATCATTTCCCTTGCATCTGGCTGGGGGGAAGAAAAGCAGTTGCCTGATACCTTAATGTCACTTTTAAGTTTTACACTGAAAAAGCATTGAGCAGGGCTTACTCGGAGTCATTTTTCAGCCAATTCTTCTTCCTGGAAATGTGATGATGTGAAGACAGACAGAACTGAGGGAAGAAGCAGTCCAAAAGACATCTCCCTCACTCTATTATTACGAATCACTCCTGTTATAGAAGAAAAACTACACATACTCAGCATGCTTCAAAGAAGGAAAATGATGTGACAAAGCTATAAATGTTAAATTAAACAGCTCTGATCTACACACTAATTTCATGTCTGCATATTTTTCCTTTTAATTAAAAAGCTGTTTGAGACTGTACTTACAATATGTGATATTGAGTTAATATATTAAATCAGATTGTAGTTAATTGTCATATTTACATAAAAGAACTTCATTATTTGAGTGTGGTTGATCAAGTTATTTGAATTGGGGATTTGAATTCTAATAGCTAAGGTAGAACTACCTTATCAAAAACATGTACTTTGAAGTGAAGTTTGCACTCTTTCAAATATCACATTGTACCGCACTTGTACCAAGTTTCATTTTAATATTTAATACTCTTTCACATTTCAGGTGAGTTTAAAAATGAAACTTCTGATTCTCAGTTCATATTTTTCTTTCTCTTTTGTAATAGGCAAACCTTACACATCAGAAATAAGTGTAGCAAAATCATTTGATAACACGTTTGCTCTGTGCTCTCAGTGATGTCATATAAATCATCTGTTAGCTGTAAAAACTTGAACAACTAATATGGGACAAAATATGCAGTGATACATTGCAGATGAATTAAAAAAAACCTTTTCTATTCATAGAGGAGCATGGTAGGACACTACTTACTTCAGCCAATAGTCACTTTGAAGGACTGATAGAATTGTTCTAAGACTATTTGAACAAAATTACCAGTAGAGCAAAAGTACAGGAAAGTGGTAGTTATGTAGGAAGTTGTTAGTTGATTTGGTAATATGATCTACCTAGAAACTACTCAGAAATAAAAGAAGATAGTTTTCCATTCCAGGAAAGTTATGATTGTTGGTGTCTCTGAACTCAGAGATAGCTCCTGTTACTCTTTTCTTGGACACTAACTATAGACTAATGAGAAAAGAAGGCAGAATTATTTTCTTCATGCACAGAAAAAAATTAGCCAGTAAATATTGTTAATTACTAGAAGACAGTATGCTGATGGCTGTGGACAGTTAGGTGATGGCTAAGAGTAAGTTCTACTAATCTTTAGGCACTTTCGTACATGTACTAAACATTTTAAAATTTTCTCACATTTGGATGACATCTCACAGATCTGACTGAAAACAATATAAATGCTGTGCTGTATGGATTCATGGGCAGAAGACCACGGAGTTGAACCATAGAGTACACAGTATGAATTCCAGTTCAAAAACAGTGATTTACATCTTTCTGGTTTTATTTTTTTTTAATTTTCACTCAGGGCAATAAAAAAATTGTTTGATAGTGTACTTTCTCCATTAACACACTGATTACTTAAGTGAAAACACTAAAAAGCTAAAGTTCTTGTTTCAATAACAATCTACATTCCTTTCCAATCTATGGTGTTACTGAAATCTGAAGAACAGAAAAGTAGATAGAATGTGGTTTGGATTAAAACAATATTTGTTGTTTTTTATAGTTTGGGTGTGAAAAGGCATACATAATCAATAAATTCCAGAGCAGTGGTAAGTTAATAATGCCATTCAGATGCAGAAAAAATTGGAAATATTAATCACCACTGGGCAACAGATCTTATACAATTTTTAACATTATGGTTTGGGTTTATGTTAGTATTCTTGCTAATGAGCGATTCAAATTAATTTCAGCTGATGCCAGGAAAATAACATGTTCAGCATTGTTAGGTAATACATATGTGTGGGATACCATTACTGTTTCATTAGGCTATGAAATTAGAGCTCACTCTCATGGAATAATAAAAAAATATATATACTATGGAAAAGGTTTTTACGCAATTTCTAGCTATAAACAATGGATATATATATTTTTTTAATGTAAGCAGTGATAGTCCTTCTAAATGTATAACATACATAGAACTTTATTTTGAAATACAGAATAGTCTACTCAAACTCAAAACCATATGCAACAGCTAATGCCCTGTGGAATTTGTAAGCAGACTTTCAGTACCGAACAGCATTATAGAGGAGAACACAGTTGTAGACGGTAGGATTTACAGTTCTAAAGTCTAACACAATCCCCATATAATGTGTCTTAAGTATTATTTAAGTTTCTCTTGAATTTATTATAATGATTATTTTGCAGTTATTTTGTCTATTGAGAGAAGAGAGATTGGCTTTAATAATTTCTAGTAATCTACTTATTCTCTAGTAAGAGTCATACGATTGGCTCATAAAAATAAATAAACAAACAAATAAATAAATAAAGTTTTCATTTACCTGGGGAAAGAAATCTGCAGAAACACAATTTAAAGAAGATTTTATTATCCTGAGTAAATTCAGTATCCTATATTATAAAGAAACCTTAGTAAGCTTGTAATTATGAATTAGCAAAATACATATATCTTTCTGACTAAAAGAATGAAGGCAATATTTTATAAACATTTTTACATTCAGCACATCAAAGTCTCTAACATTATACTAGTCTTTCTCCTGTTTTACTGATAATGTTGAAAAACTCTGAATAAATCCTTCAATATAAATAAAATTTAACAAATACACATAATTGGAGAACAGTCATTTATATTACAAATTTCAACTTCATTCATTAATTTTATCACACATATAGATAGGACAAAGCATGTTACTGTTGTTGAACTTTTACATTAATGCAGAATGCTGAAACTTTAGAGCTCATACCAAAAGTGTTTTAATGTTGTTATGTAAAATTTCATACAATTTCAAGTTTTGAATTAGATTTTATGGATGAAATAAGCCTACTAGGTTATACAAATCTGGAAATGAAAGATTATTCATCATAATTATACATTATCTTATGTCCTTTCCTGACTACATCAAATGTCACAGATAATGTCAGTTTTCCAAACACAGCAATCTTTTCCTTGCTCAGTGAACCCTGAGATGGAAAAGGAACCACTTAGCTTTAAATACAGTTTAACAGCTCTGAATAAATGGAAGCTACTCTTGATGGATATAAATTTCTCTTCCATGAAAAAATAAAATCAAAACTTTCTATGGAATTAACATTTAAAGTGTATTAAATGTATCTAAATGTACCTCAATCTGCATTAATTTACTTTTATCGTTCATCTGGATTGGATTCCAAAACAATTTATGTTAGTCTCAGTTGAAATTGTGTAATTTTTGACTTGGTGAATAAATAGAATAGATATATAAGTGTTGCAGAACAACCAGAGGAGGAACACAAAAATGACTCAAGGAATGGAACACCTACCCTACAAGGGCAGGTACAGAGAGCTGGGTCGTTTCAACCTGGAGAAGAGAAGGCTCTGGGGAGACTTGAAAGCAGCCGTTCAGTATCTAAAGTGAGATGATAAGAATAATAGAATCACAGAAACATAGAATGGCTTGAGTTGGAATGGACCTCCATATCTGGTACTAGACCAGATTGCACCGGGCACCACCCAGCCTGGTCCTGAACACCTCTTGAGATGGAGCATCCAGCCTGTTACAGCACCTCACCACTCTCTCTGTGAAGAACTTCACCCTGATATCCAATCTAAGGGGACAGACTCTTTAACAGGATCTTTTGTGATAGGACAAGGTGAAATGGCTAAAAACTAAAAGAAGGGAGATTTAGATGGGATATGAGGAAGGAGATTTTTACCATAAGGATGGTGAGGCACTGGAACACGTTGACCAGAGAGGTGGTGGATTGCCCTGTCCCTGGAAACACTCAAGACTAGGCTGGATGGGGCTCTGAGCAATCTGGTATTGCTGTAGTTGTCCCTGTTCATTGCAGGGGAGTTGGACTAGATGGCCTTTGAGGGATCCTTCCAATTCAAACAATTCTGTGATTCTATGAGTCTACGATATAAAGTGTGCAATTTTGAAGTCAGTCCAGACTTTTTGTTTTCTAGCATTTACCTAGTTATAATGTCATTTTGACTCACAGTTATCATTCAGTTAGACTTAGGCTTCATTTTGTTTGTAAGCAATTGCAAACAAAACTGTCCTCAAAAAACAAACAAACAAAACCCAAAAACATACAGTAATCCAGTATTCTCCTTAAGAGCTCTAAACACTGAGAGTTAGAACACCACATTCATAAAATGAATAAGATTAAACAGCAAAAGTATGTTTGTCTTAGTTTCAGCTGGGATGGAGTTGTTTTCTTTGGAGTGTCTGGTATGATGCTATGGTTTGGCTCTAGGAGAAAAAATGATTTTGATAACACACTGATGTATACAGTTACTGCTAAGCAGTGTTGTACAGATCCAAGGCCATTCACCGTAAGGAGCCCAAGGAGCTTGGAGGGAACAGAATTAGGACACCTGACTTAAATTTACCAAAGGGATATTTCATATCATATGACATTATGTGGAAGAAGTTTTGGAGTTGGTGGGAGTTCATCTCACTCTCTTCCACTGCTCAAGGAGCTAGCTGGGCTTTGGCTGAGGGGTGGTGAGTTTGTGCACCACTTGTTATATACATTTATATATGTGTATATATATATTTGTCATAATTATTATGCCTTTCCTTTTCTCAACTTTAGTAAATACACTGGTCTCAATCCATGAGTTCTACTTTATTTTTTCTGATTCTCTCACTCATACCACTGGGAAGGGGGGGAAGTGAACAAATGACTACAGAGTGTTCAGCCACCTGCCAGGTTAAACCACAACAGTGTTTCAAAGCATTATGGAAAATAGATGTAAGAGCACCCAATAAACTTACAGCTTGCAATATACAGCATAAACAGAGCCATGGAATTTCTGGATCCACCTGAAAAAGAAACAATGTACAACCTGGATACTTTTCCTTTTTTCTGTTAACATCCTACCATTTTATGCTTAGCCCTTTTTCCAGCAGTTGCATTCAGTGACAGAATCTGAGATCACACGCATCACTAAGTAGACCACTTTCCTCCTTTTTACATTCCTTTTTTTTTTTTTTTTCCAACCATAGGTAATAGTGTTCTCCTCTCATTCTGTGTTTTTCAGCAGATCCCTTCTTATTTTCTTTTCCCAGAGACTCACACATTGAAGTTAAATAAAAACAAAAGTTGTGTGCCTGTCTGTGTTTGTTTATTAACAGTTGTGTAGAAATTATTGAGTGATCTATTCCGGCTTAAATTTGAGGCCTAGCTCAGTCGAATGAAATGTTTCTTTAAAGTTGTTAATTTAAAGTACTATTAAAAATATTTAGCACAGTAGAGATTAAACCATGTATCAGAATGCTCTGAGTGTCCTATGAAACTACTTTGACCTAGTTAGTGGTGACTGACAGGACTACCCAGTGTGTCAGTGTGCCGCTTGTTTAGGTTTATCAGATAAGTGGTGAAATGTAACACTGATGGTGTGAGTTTCCCATCAGCATTATTGCTGAATAAACAAAAACTGCCTAGGATTGTTTGGGAATTTTCACCAATTTGAATTCTTAATTTGTCTTTTCTTGTAACATTCCTGCTTCTAATTAACTGCATCTAGGAGGGGATTAACTCTTTTTGCTTTTACTGAGTAGATCGTGGTCAGTTTTACACTCAGAGTGAGGATTTCTACCACAATTACCGTTTATGTCATAGAAACTTAAAAAAACAAACAAACAAACAAAAAAAAAACCCGCATAAAAATACTTCTATTTTTCTTCCAAACTGAGGTGGGCTCTTCAGTTGAAATAAATTGTATATGAAAACAATTTTACACATCGTGGAATAAAGTTTTTACTAGTGAAGATACAATTTAAAAACCTTCTATCAGTAGTGTGAATAGCTTTACAGATAGAAAATGCCAACATATGTCAAGGATGTCAACCCCCAGTGTTGATTCTCCAAAATTGGGAGGGTGTCTAAATTAGTTGTACTGAGTCTGTCTGGGATGGATTTCATTTTCTTCATAGCAGCTTGTATGGCCTTGAGTTTCATGTTTGTGATCAAAACAGTGCTGATAATGCACCAATGTATTAACAGTGGTTGATCAGCTTTTGTGCAGCATCAAGGCTTTCTTTCTGTCCTGTCCCGTCCAGTGAATAGATTGGGTGCTGTACAAGAGCTTGGGTGGAGAAAACTGGGCACATTACCCAAACTAACCAAACTTGTATTAGTTACTATTGTTTTCCTCTCCTGATGGAGAGTAAGAAACATGAATCCTCAGAGAACTACCATTTCATTATTAAACTGTTCCTTTACATATGTAAGATTAATGAAATATCCTTCCACACTCTTATTATTTAGACAACAGCTTTTGACATTTTCTTTATTTCTTCCCACTGACGATGTCTTTGTTAAAGCTTAGTATTTGATATTTTGTTGATCCAAGATATAACTAAACATATACTTCCATCACTGAAGAATAAACAGTTATCCTCCAAACTTCCTCATACATGGAATTCTTACCTACAAATCCTTTATATGACTTCAGTTTACTGAGATAGATATGGTTCTAGACTATTAACATTCTGATGATACTAAAATTCTGGTGTCACCAACACACTCCCCTTTGTTTTGTTAGCTTTTCAATTTAAGTTACTTATGCTGTATTAGAAATATTAACAAAAGTCTTAACTATAACAGACATGAAATGTGAGAGAAATAAAACCCTTTATGAATTCCTGAAAATCTGCTTTTATGTATTTTAAGTAGGGTCAATAAGGTATAAACCATCTGATACTACAAAATACATTTACCTAGTAATAATGATATATATAGAGATAATAAAAGAAGTGCTTATTATCCATTTCTTCTCAAATCAACAACTTTATGACTTTAAAACAAAATCCTATTATTTCCACCCATTTGCATTGTGTTCTCTTGAAGTCACATAAATCTGAATGCAATTGCAGTATGAATCTAGCATGCAATCCAGAGTGACAGGATGCAAAAAGCGTTTCTTTTGTACTGTGAATATTGCATGTTACATGGGTAACATGGTGTCAACAGTTTGCGGGACAGTTTGACCCGGTACCATGACAATTGAGGCAGGGGACCCACGGGCCCACACTCCAGGGAAGGGGAAGGGGGAAAGGGAAAAAGGAAAATGGAGATGGGCCTAGGAACAAAACAGTGGCAACGATCTGAGGAGGAAAGCTAATTTACTAAATAAGATATCAGAAAGAAAATAACACAATATAATACAATATAATTGGAACTGAGGCTAATGAATCAAATAAAATGAGCAAGAGAGAGAGAGTGTCCAACAAACCGAAGGCCTTACGCTAACGCTGAAGGCGGATGGCTGCAACAAACACCCACTGCCGAGCTCGATCCCGAAGGGAAGAGAGAGTCCCGTGACTGCAGAGAGTTTTTATCTTTCCCTCTGAGTGGAAACACGTAAAAATGCAAAGCATCACACAGTCCTCTGGGAATGTAGTTCTTCTCTTCTGAGATAGGTAAACCCAGAACTATCGATGATCCACGGAGCTGGAGCATTAACTCTTTAACTCCCAATATAACACATGATGTTATGATGTGGAATATCAATAATACAACAAAAATCACAAAACCATAACACATGGTGATGGAACTAAATAAGTTAGAGTACTGCTGCTGAGTTGTTGCAGGTAGCCCATTGTGTGGTCAGGGTTAGTTATCCAAAGAACATACTGATTCATAGTTAGACTTTGCTGATGGCTTAGACCACTGAACAATATTTCCTGGAATTTGGTACATCCAGTAACTGTCATGAGATATTCCCACTCATTTAGCAATGTAGGAACAATAAATGGATACCTTTATTAAAATATATAGATACCTTACATTAAAAATCTTAGAGGACTCTGTTCAAAGTACTTGAATAATTACTCATACGTGACCCACATGAACATTGCATGACTATTGGATTGTACCTTAACCAACTGGTAATGCTTCTTTAACTTACAAATTTACTCACTCTCAAAAAGTGGTATTGAAATAAAGTAATAGGTGATAAGGGAGATTTATATCCTTAAGAGAAGTAGCAACTTAAGCTAGATTCATTTATGAAATTAATAATCAATTTTGTTTTTATTACCTTATTTGCATGGCAATCTAATGTGGATAATTGTTGAGGATTAAAACTGGCGTGCAGCTAAGCCCCACACAACTGCTTGCTCACTCCTCTCCAAGCAGGATGGAAAAGAGAATCAGAAAGGCAAAAGAGAGAAAATTTGTAGATTGAGGTATACAGTTTAAGAAGTAGAGCAAATGATAAAGGAATAAGGCAAAACAAGGGATTTACTGTTTGCTACTTCTCATTAGCAGGCAAATGTTCAGCTACTTCCAGGGAATCAGGGCTCATTTTGCATGACAGTTTCCTGGGAAGACTAACATCATCCCTCCAAGAATCTCCCTCCTCCTTCCTTCCTCCAGCTTTTATCGCTGAGCATGATACCATATATATGTGTATATGTGTTTTTGGTCATTTCAGGTTGGCTGACCTGGCTGTGTCATCCCCAGCTGTTAGGCACCCCCTTGCCCTCCTTGATGGCTGAGCAGCAGAAAAGGCCTTGGTACTATGCAAGCACTGGTAAGCTAAAACATCAGAGTGTTCTTAACTGGTAGCAAATCCAAAACATAGCATATGAGCTACTATAAAGAAAGCAAACTCCCTTAGCCCAAATCCGTACAATAGCAAATTGGCATCTCAGGACAGTAAGGAAATAAAAAAAAAAATTGCAAAGTTAGGATAATAAAAAAATCTTCCAAAGACCTGTGAACGGTTCTCCAAAATACTTAAAAACTAAACCTTACATTAGACGGAATCAGAGAGAGGTGACCAACAGAAGTTAATATGCTCCTCATGTAATATACATTAAAGAGCATAATCCAAACACAGAAGTATTTAATGCATCCATCTATTCAATTATAGGAGTTTGAAAAGAAAAGAAGCTAATACAGCATGAATTCAAAGGAGGTGTTGACGCACAGACAATGAAAGAAACAACTTTTGGAAGATGTAGGAAGGAAACTTTGGGCAAGCCATACCTACCATAATACTCTACCAACTTAGATATATAAATTCTAATTTATCTTTCTTTATATGAGCTATCTAAATAAACTGATTAACAAACTGATTAGCTGAGAAACAAGAGATACATGAAAGTGTTGATAACTCTCTGAAATGCCTAAGGCAGAAATATCAATTAAATTAAATATTTTCAGATGTGAGAAATAATAATAGTGTTGTCAACATTATTGTGGTTTAACCAAACAGGAAGAAAGGGGAAATATAAAATGTTGCCTCACAAATCAAAAAACACTGTAAAGCTTTCATAAGAAAATGTTGGCCAAGAAGACTTGATTTCTGGAAACACTATTCTGGCTGGAATGAGTGATGATGGCAGGGCAAGAATATGGTAACTAAATTTTTCCCACTGAAAACTTCGAACAGGTTGTTCTGATTTTGGAATTTATTTTCAAAATTACATTTTACTTTTCAAATTTTAATTCTCTGAAATTCAAAATAATACCTAAAATGAAATTATGAAATGAAAAGCATAAAAAAGCTATAGAATACTAAGTAGATGTATTTTAATATAATTCAGGAGCCGTGTCTGCAGTACTGCATTGTTGTTTCCCACATGATTCTTTTGATAAGTATCCCTCAAGCCCAGGAATTTGAATGTCCATATAGTTTGAAAACAGGTGGGGGAGTCTCTATTACATACCTGTTTGAAACTCAGTTGGTTCGCAGTGAAACTCATTATTTCATGCTTCCCGTAAGACATAAGGGTTATAATGAAACTGTTCTGCTTTTATAGCCAAGAAAAGCTGTATTACTATGGAAAAATTGTGACCGAGGGAATAATTCAGTACCCTGTAAAAGCTGAAGTTAGTAGTAACAGTTTACAATCCATTTCCTTCTCAAGTTGTACATCATCCTCAGTGTGTGTCTTTCCACACTGTAGGAACTGTCTTTTACAATCCCCTTTGCACATCAAATAACAATAATTTAACTGACAGAAAGCTAAGGGACCCAATGGCAATTTTACAATGTTTTTTGAAAAAGTGTTAAGTGTTAGTCCACCTAATTTTATTTAGCTTCTGAGAAGCAACCAAGTTTCTTATTAAAAAACAAGCTTACAAGACAGGTGTTAAGAATACTTCAGACCTTTAGGAATCAGAATACATTTAATATTGCATCATTTTTCTTTACCATGCTCTCATGGAACATAATTTAATTTAATGATCAAATGGTGCTAATAACACTGTTAATGTAAATTTTAATTAATCTGAGGATATGTGCCTTCCCAGTTTGGAATTAGGTATTGTCTGTGGTGGGTTTGAATCATATTGGTTCTAGGAGTCAGAGATGTGAAGCAAGAACAGTTCCTTAAGATTTGCAGAGTTGCTGGTGTTAGGACTGAAGAGATGCTATTCTTCCAGTGAAGCTGCATAAGTTTGCACATTGACTTCAATTAGAAAAAGATGAAGATCAGGCTCCAGATTTCCTTTAACTTTTAACTGTTAATTGCCATATCAAACAAAGAGATTGCTTATATGGACATGAGGATTAATAGCTCTGAACCCTTTGAAGCACACAAGATGACTTTTAATGGGTTTAAGGCTCCTCACTTCTGCTTTCTAGCCACTAAATTCTGCAATAAGAAAAAAGGTCCTGATCACTGGAAATTGTGACTTGTTAAATTTCCGTAGCAGAAAAGATGGTACTGTGCAGCATTACATGTGGTTACTGTTAAGTCACATCCTTGCTGTAAGTTACCATAGTGTAGCTAAGATAATCACACGTGACAAATGGCAGCGTGGCAAATCAGTCTGGGTAGTTTCCCTTGCAATACAGGAAATGTACCAGAAGAGGCTTATACTGTTTTTCACTAGCCAATGAGGAGCCATTAACTTTGAGCACTTACATAAAAAAGAAAAACAAAGATCATAGGCAACTACAGAAAATCTGCTAGGGAAAAGTGATGAAGCAAGGCATAGGAAACCATGTGGAAGGAATATCTATTTTGGAAAGAGTTTTTCAAGAAAAAAAAAATTAAAAATATTTTGCTGAATTTATTTTCTGACTTCTGTTGTAAAACGAAAAGTGTGGGTTTTACAAAACCCTATGATGACAGACATAAAGTTTAATAGAAAGATAAGAATTTTCATTGCTGTTAATAATGCATATTATTGAAAAATAATTTCTTAGTAAAAATGTTCCATTTCAATTTAACAAACACTTTTACCTATTCTGCACAGACATACAAGATAGCTTGATAACAGAGCACACATTATAATGCTTTAGTTTATTTTCTGGAAAGACAATTGGTGACAAACAAACATGAGTGCTGTAGAATGGGTCCTGTCACTATTGAAAATACAGACCATTGGCAGTTTTTTTACTGAAAACCTTTTCCTCTGCTTTGGGAATAAGACAATAGTGGCCTTGAAAAATAAAACACATAAAAATGGACCTTGAGGAGACATAACACATAGTAAAGTGCTTTTTTGATGCTTTCTATTCATTAATTTTGAATTTCTATTTTCTGAAGTGGTTGTTGAGCACCATCATTTGTTAAACATTTGCTCATGAAAAAGACTCCTTAAAAATAAAAAGAAAATAGCCTTACCTCATGTCTGTGAGCCAGAAGAAGTGGTAGAAATGGAAATAGGTCAACAAAAACTTCACTCAGTAGGGTTTTTTCAGAACCACCTGTGGTAGTGTGTTTCTGGTGATAGTGTTCAAACTCTTCAGTGACTTCAGTGTCAAAGAATACTTAAAAGGCTACAAAACCTCAGCTCCTAAACAAGGCATTTATTTTAATTTTACTCTTACATTACATAGCAGTACTGTATATATATCAAGTTGTTCTACAGTTCTGATGTTGCCATAATGTAAAGAAACTATTTAGAAACTTAACAAATTGCTAAATCCTTAAGCTATGACATAATTTTCTGTTGACAAACTTTCATTTTAACTTTCTTTGTGTTGTAGATTCCTATCTGTCTGTCTGTATGTGTCTCTTAAGGTAACTTTCAGAATAACAAAAATATCAGCAACTCATGGATCGTTTTCAATGTCACTTTCCAGCTCTTTCTAAGAGCACTTTTTACTCTGCTGAGTGCTTGTTTATTATCTTCTTTCCCAGGTAATTCTCACTCCCAAATTTATTGTAGTTATAGAATTACAAGCAACTGAAGTGATAATCTCTTTGCTGGCTTTATGTTCTGTATTTGTCTTGCCAACCAGACATGCTAGAAAACCATAAAAAATGATTGGATTATATGGATTGTATAATGAAAAACAGGTAACATCACTCCATTAAGATATGTATCACTACTATTATGGTAATGTAATGTGTATAAACCCTGGAGAATTCTACTTTAAAATGTCAATAGCTTTTAAATGATCATAACAGCGTGAAATTCAAATACTGACATAAAAAAGTAAAAAAAATAGATTTTGCTATTTTCTTTCCTTTTCCTTTTTTGAACCAATGATAAAATCAGCTTCTGTCTGTATATATACACTTTTGCTTGTATGTTTGTTTTTTTGCTTTTTTCTTACACAAATCCAGCCATTTTGGAAATGAAAAATGAGAGCCAATTTCCATTCAGCACTGTGAGGGCTTCCCACAGTTGGAAAAGGTTTTAAAAATTCCCATCCATCTGTGGAAAATAAAAAAAAAGAAAAATCAAACTCAGGCCTCCCCAAAAATATAAAATTTGGCACTTTAATAATAAACCAGTTAAAATATATAACAGAGAACACGCTAGCTCATTGTGGGTCTTTGTTATTCAGTGGACACTGAAATTTTCACAGCCTTAACTCTGATTGTAAATGACTTGTCCTTTCCAGCAGCACATCTGCATTTCTAACAGTGTATAATCTAGGCCTAAGATGTCCTCTAGGTTATGCACTGAGGCTGAGCTCAGATCAACAGCTTCTGCCAAAGAGGTGACTATCCTTGGCCATTCACTTCCCCCCTTATGCTTTCAGCCAAGGCTGTTGCCATCTTGACCAATTCTGCCAACACATGGGCAGAAAAATCTTTTTACTAAAGCATTCAAGTTATCCACGCAGACTGGGGAATTGGAACGAGACTAGAGATACAAACTTTTTACACAGATCAGTGAGAACCATAATAGCATGTCTGACTGTCCTTAATGTTTGGAATTGCTACTATATGTTCCACTTCACAAGCCTCACACTTTTGCCATCTGAGTACTGATGTAGTAATTCTCATGGTTTTAGAAAGACTTCCAGCAAACAGTTATTTTTGTATTTTCTTCCTATACATTTTTTTCTTCCTTTTCAGTTACTAGATTCTGTTGATTTTGTCAGTTGCTGGGAAAGCTCTGAACATAGATAGTCTCATGGAATGCTTTATCTTTTGCTCCTCTCAGGGACTGGTTACGTTGTCTGGAGCACGCAAGAGTCTTCAGAATGTGAATCAAATATTACAGTAAGGAGCACAGCAAAAAACTTTGAAAGTCCACTTTCCAAGTTTGTGCATACTCTTTGCTATACGTAGTACATGATACACATGAAGGGATTTGGAACCACTTTGCTGAAGATAGCTGAGTAATGAACAGCCATTCATAGTATGAAGAGGAAAATACTCTTTTCCAGACCTTTTTGTAAAGTGACAAATAGGAATTCAGCTAATCAATTTTTTTCTTTCTTTATCTAAGTTAGAAGAACAGTACTCCTGTGGTGATGTTAAAATTATTAAGCATTCCACGAGTACAATTATCCTGATATCTGAATTTGATTTCTTAATAAAACAGTGTAATTGTATTAGAATTGATGTAGTTTAAAAGAATTAGGTAGTGTATTTCAAATAAGGGATTATGAGTCCAAACTATCATGATTCTTCATTACTCTCCTATTTTGTTTTCTATATTCTGAATATTCAGTTCTGATAATAATTAAGTAAATGTTATTTTACAGATACAGAAAATTTGCTGATAACCAAAAAATTACTGTCAGACACTTCACCAAGAAATTAAACAGTTATTGCTTTGTATTTTGCTGTACTTTGTTTTATATTTTCACAATTTGGACTAAATCACAGATAATTTAATCCTGTGGTGAATTTATCTCATTTAAAAATAGCTTAAATTATCCACTAAATGCCACTGATCAATTTGTACATGCATCCAGTGAATATTCATAAGGCATATCTATATTAAATCCACTACATGCTAAAAGTCAAATAAACTTAGATAAAAAAGTGAAATGATCAATAGATATTAGCTGTTGTCATTTCATAAAATATACATATATAATAGAATTATGTGCATTTAATTTTAGCTATTACATTGAAATGTGTTTTCTGGAGAATTATTTCCAGTCTGAGTAACCACATGGAAACCAAAAAACCATTAAAAAAAAAAAAAGAAAATAAGATGGCTTATATCACCTGCATAACTTATTTTGTTCTTTGCCTTCAGGCTTCAAAACCCGCTTCCCATATTTTTTTCCTTTCTTTAGAAATAATGTACATCAGTTTAATTTATCCCAGGTCCCAACAGAAGGATCGGATTATAAGCATTTAATGCTGTGGTTTCAAATCCAATTTTACAGTGCTCATCATTTCAGAAGTGACAGAATCCAAAGTGAGCATTTATATTTAAAAAAAAAAGAAAAAAAGAAAAAAGAAAAAGAAACAAAAAGAATGTAACAGCTGAATTGCTCAGTGTGCATGTGATTTTGTTTTCCTAAGATAAAACTTTTGTATGAAGGTGCAACTTAATGAAAGTTTCTGAAAATATTACCTAGGAATAATTTTCAGTTTAAGAATTGTTTTTTTACTCAAAATGAGCAAAGCTTTAAAGTAAGACTTTGCATTTGTGAGGATACTTCTATGTGTGTTCTTCTACTAGTCCTACTGAAACTAGTGTACAGGAACACAGAGTGTAGAATAATCACTTTGCCGTTTTATGTGCGCAATAGCTTATATGTTATCATATTTTCTTCCTCTTCTATGGATCAGCTTTGGCTAACTTGACATCATGTCAAATGATACAGTACCATTTCTTATTCTGAATGTGTTGTTGGAAAAACAATAATAAAAGATTCAGATAATATCTTCTGTCTCTATCATACCAGTGAACAACCTCTGCCATTTGAATCAATCTGTATAGATGTGTTCACTGTCCTACTGATCGAATTTACTACCCATAGTGGATTAGTATCTGTATTTTCACTGCAGTGGCCTGCAGGTCCTACAGCAAAGATCATAAGTACAATAAAATATAATATCAAGGGCGCATTAAGAATTTTCTATGCTGTTTCCAACAGGTAAGATCTGTTTTTATAAGTTCTTCCCTGCTCCTCATTGAACNGAAAAAAAGAAAAAAGAAAAAGAAACAAAAAGAATATAACAGCTGAATTGCTCAGTGTGCATGTGATTTTGTTTTCCTAAGATAAAACTTTTGTATGAAGGTGCAACTTAATGAAAGTTTCTGAAAATATTACCTAGGAATAATTTTCAGTTTAAGAATTGTTTTTTTACTCAAAATGAGCAAAGCTTTAAAGTAAGACTTTGCATTTGTGAGGATACTTCTATGTGTGTTCTTCTACTAGTCCTACTGAAACTAGTGTACAGGAACACAGAGTGTAGAATAATCACTTTGCCGTTTTATGTGCGCAATAGCTTATATGTTATCATATTTTCTTCCTCTTCTATGGATCAGCTTTGGCTAACTTGACATCATGTCAAATGATACAGTACCATTTCTTATTCTGAATGTGTTGTTGGAAAAACAATAATAAAAGATTCAGATAATATCTTCTGTCTCTATCATACCAGTGAACAACCTCTGCCATTTGAATCAATCTGTATAGATGTGTTCACTGTCCTACTGATCGAATTTACTACCCATAGTGGATTAGTATCTGTATTTTCACTGCAGTGGCCTGCAGGTCCTACAGCAAAGATCATAAGTACAATAAAATATAATATCAAGGGCGCATTAAGAATTTTCTATGCTGTTTCCAACAGGTAAGATCTGTTTTTATAAGTTCTTCCCTGCTCCTCATTGAACAAATACAATTTACAGGTTCAGTGTTGTTAACTTCAAAAGACATCTGCTACTGAAAACCAATGTTGAGCCAACAGACCAAACAAGATTGGAGAGAGCCAAGGTTTTATTTTTTTTTTTCCTCAACACATAAATAACAACTGTTGGAGAATAGACAGGTCTCCAGCTTCACTTGCGGATGAAAACAAGTACTGACAGGGGGCTTTCAAAAGTGCAACAAGTGACTACCAAATACAGGACTGTGATTGTCACATATCAGTTTGACAGTAACAAAAAATATAAATGCTAATGTTGACTACCTTTCTGCCATCCAGAAAATACAGCTTCCCTTGGAGTACATTCCCTCAGGAAAATCTGTATGTGATTATAAAAGAAATATAAATTTAACAAGTGAAATAGTAATTGTGAACTCAAAATCTATGATGCTACATCATTTTTTTTGTTTTTAACTTCACCAAGATGACTGCTGAAGAAAATTGGTTACAGCATCCTACCAGAGGGTAAATCACTACTGGTAGGACCAATGAGGTCTAGCAATGCATCAAAATATTTGTGATCACAATATAATAACAGAAACGATCATCCAGTTCTCAGAGTCTGTGACTGAAGACTGCATGGGTAATCAGTATACAATACTGGAAAGAAGCCATAAATGTAATGGATATGGAAGGCAAAATACTTTCCCCATCATTAAGGAGATTCCAGGAGTGCAGGGTTCAGACACATTAATGAGGTAATGTCACAGAGTTTACA
Source organism: Odontophorus gujanensis (assembly GCA_013399175.1). NCBI lineage: Eukaryota > Metazoa > Chordata > Aves > Galliformes > Odontophoridae > Odontophorus > Odontophorus gujanensis. The sequence goes on from VXAB01011865.1 coordinate 92,715, forward strand.
CTTATATTACTTCTTCTAGTGATGGTTGCAGGGTGTTTGTCTGATAGTTTGATTCTAAAATAGCGGGTGGGGAAACCATACATGATCCATTTAAAACTAGCATACATCCCTCTAGGTGTTTTTGTTGTTGTTGTTTTTGTTTGTTTGTTGTTTTAAATAGTAGCCTATTCCTTTTATATAGCTTCTCTGCCTTTTTCTCTGGAAGGTATGTGGAATGCTAAAATTTACCCTTTTAAACAAAGTGCAGCCAAAAATAGCGTGGACACTCGATACTGAAGCTGCTCTTGTGCTACCCATTTAAGTTATGTATCAAGTCTAAATTTAATCAAGGCCACATTTTATTTATACATTTTATGCATTAAACTCATTTAAACTTTTAGTCAAATTTCATTAAGGGAAACACTACCATGCACATCATGCAGTAGTAAGGTTAATGTGCTTCAGGAATTTGAAAGGATTTAGAGATCGGAGGGTCTGATTTCCAAATTTCTTTTTCTTTTTCTGCCTAGTTCTTGGAGCATGTCTGTATGCTGCACACAGTTTGTTTCCTAGGACACTAATACAGTCAGCATGCTCAGTACAAATGTGTAAACACAGACATTCCCTGTAATCAGTGCTTTTGGTGTCTTAAGGCAGGATTATGTTTTTTTTAGGAAATGCAATTTATGTTCAGGATTAAATTTCTCCTTCAGACTGATAACGTCTTGAGGTTGAATGAAATCATAATTATTGTGTCTTTTTGTCTTCCATCTTAGATCTTCATTCCCTGGGTTAGTGCTTTAGGAACAGGAAACCAAAAGAAATGTATCTGAAATGACTTACTTTTACCTCCATAAGAATAGAATGAAAAACTTAATATATAAATAAGTATATTTAAAATTGTGAACAAAAATAATATTCCGAATTATCATTGCTGTTTCATACTGATCTATTCTGAGATTAAACAAACACATGATAAAACAGTAACAGAGTCCTTACTATGAGGTTTGTTCTGAAAGTAGCAGCTCCTATTTGATTATGTTGGCCCATAACATTGGAAGCAGATGCTGATGGTGTCGTAGTAGAGGATGAACCTTCCCAGCAGCATTCCATTACGTTTCATTGCTGTGTGACAGACAGCAGCAGAGGGCCTCTGTGACAGAATGACATCTGACATGGAAATGCTTATAAAGCAAAGGTGTGGAATTCAATTCCTCCACACAGGAAAAAGTTGCATCCAATGACATTCATCAGTGCTTGTTGAACATCTTTGGAGGCATCAGAGAATATAAGCACAATGAGGTGGTGAGTGGTGTGTTTCCATAGGGGCAACAGGAGTGTGTGTTTCAGTAGGGGCAGCAGGAGTGTGAAAGGCAAGACATTCTCTGAACAGACATGCACAACTGAAGAGCATCTCAATCAGCTCATGTGCATGTACTGGCAGATTACAACCAAGGAACTGTGTACAGAGCTGAATACACATTGGAAACAATGGTGACAATGTTAGAATATTGCAAAGTTTGTGCCAAGTGGGACCCATGAGTACTCACACAGGAACAGAAAGAACTGTTAGGATCTACTGAACTAATGCAAGGTTGAAAGTGGCAGTTTCCTGGATCACATTATTACCAGTGATGAGACATAGTGTTACTACTATGAGCCAAAGTCAAAACAGCAGTACATGGAGTGGTGACACTTGACTTCTTGGCTGTAAGTGTTGATTTGCCTGGGGGTAGCAATGCCTTACAAAGGGATCTGGACAGGCTGGATCACTGGACTGAAGCCAATGGGATGAGGGTCAACAAGACCAAGTGCAGGGTCCCACACTTTGGCCACAACACCCCAGGCTTTGGGCAGAGTGGCTGGATGACTGTATGGAGGAAATGGACCTGGGAGTATTGGTTGGTGCTCAACTGAGTCAGCAGTGCACCCAGAAGGCCAGAAAGGCCAACGGCACCCTGGCTTGTATCAGAAATAGTGTTGCCAACAGGAGCAGGGATGTAATTGTTCCCCTGTACTCAACACTGGTGAGGCCACACCTCGAGTACTGCGTTCGTTTTGGGCCACTCACTCAAAAGAAAGACATCGACACTCTGGAGCACGTCCAGAGAAGGGCAATGAAACTGGTAAGGTGTTCAAGGAATGTTTTGATGTTGTATTGTAGTTTCCATGACAAATGGAAAACATATAGGAGGCATTACTCCTACATAGATTTCATTCTCCTTGTTTGTCTGTCAGGCCCCTTCTTGTCTGATACTCCCTTATACTGTCATCCCAACTCTCTACGAGTTGCAGAATCTCACTTTTTGACTTCTATTTTAACTCAAATAAATGTACATTGCAGACAAATTTATTTCTCTTCTCTCTCAACAAACAAACAAATAAACAAATCAAAAACGAAAAACAACAATACCTCTGCTTTTACAAGCAAAGCAATCAACTTCCATTGTAGTGAGTGCCTTTTTTTTTTTCTTTTTTTTTCTCCTGATGCAATTTCACCATAGTCCCCAAGAATGGATTTTTGCCATTTTCATATGCATTGTATCGTACAATGCTGGAAAGTCAGTACATAGCAAAGTTTTAGTGACCCCAGGCATATTTGAACTTGTGATCTGGAGATGAAAGGCTTCATATTCAGTCCCCAATCCCATGACTCATCCAGTCCCCTAGCATAATTTTGCTTTGGGAAACAAGTTTTTGAATTATGTGTGCGTAAAAAGCTTTCTAACTGAGTTGCAGTTTTAAAACAGAATGGCCTGATTTATAGACATATTGAACCCTCAGGGTCCTGCTTAGTTAAGAGTATGCAACAGTTGGAAAACTAGACCTTACTTAGCACCTGTCTTCAAAACACTGCACAAAAGGTAAACATATTGTTGTACCATCTAGAGATCACGACCTCAGATGCAGATATGAGGCTGGCCTTGAAAAGGTCTGGCTTTGACAGCATTATTCCTTCTCTCCTCAGGTTGTGAGGAAACCACTACAAAGGAGCTTTTGAAGATGTTGGACATGTGGTGCGTCCTGAAGGGCTAATGAGACTAGGAGCTCTGTTTTCTGACAACAGAGTATGAATAAATCCCCGATCTCTGATTGTATCCCTTTGTCAAGACAACAGAGTATGAATAAATCCCCGATCTCTGATTGTATCCCTTTGTCAAACTGTAAGTTTTTGCCTACATGTCTTTTGAGGAAAAAAAATATTTTTCTCCTAGCAGTAGATTGCATCATGAAAATTTATTTTTCCCCTAGCTCTTTATTTTTCTGATAGCAAGTAGTTTTTTGCTACATAGAATCAAGGAATCAGAGGGTGAGTGAGTAAACCTAGAGCTGAGCAAAAGGACTTAAGTATCCTGTGTTGAGTAAGTTATATCAGTACTGGTCTCAAGTCAAACACCTCAACAGTACTAATATTATGCAAATAAGCTAATCATCAAAGTAATCCAACTGTCAAAGTAAATAATTTCAGGCAATCATATTCATTCTCAGATATGTCTCATGTTATTTAACATTCTCAGCTTCAATCTACCTCAGCAGCATTAACACAGCTTGTGCAAGCTATATGCTGTGGTTAGCTTAAACTCATGTTCACACACAGCCAACAAAAGCAATGTAATTGTTTTTGTAGGTCTTAGATAACCTCTTAGCAATTGTACTCCCTTGAGATTACATAGTCATACCAACCATTATTCCTCACAGAAGAATTTTCGGAATGTGGTAGCTAAGTTAAAAATAATTTTAAAAACAGTATCCAGGAGATATGTTGCCAAAACAAAGAAATAAGGAGATCAGGAAAGAGGCAAACTAACTTGGTTAAGGGACCTTGGTTAAGCAGAATCCTTATAAGCACCTCTCCTTTTGCATGATTAGCATCTTATGTGTCTTATCACAAATTATAGTGCTTGTCTGAAACAGAAAAAGATTTTCCTTGGCTTGAGCTTGGTAAAATATACTTCATCATAAAATGGTTTAATGAGTAGAAACATTATAACTAGCATAGGAGGCTACAGTAAAAATTCTTTATTGCTGTTACTGGGCCTGTTTGGTGGAAATATAAGCGTGATTAAACTTTAATTTAGCCTCAGAAAGATGTAAATACAAACATTGAAGAATACAAACAGAAAATAGAACTATGCTAGTTCTAGGTTTGACAAATTCTGTAGCTTGCTTCAGCTGCAGAGGGATTACATCTTTCAGCCAAATTACCAGAGAAGATGGAAGGAACTGTTTTCTGATCCAGTTTTGGAGCGGGAAATTTAGATTTCTGCAGTTGTTTTTCTCAGTCAGACTCCGAATGCTAGAATTAAGCTTGTTTCTTTTCAGGTGGAAAACCAGTAAAACTGCTTGGTTTACTATGTTTTTAGACAAGACTCTTATTCCCTTACACAGTCTTTGTAGAAGAAAACAGTTCACATTTAGTTTGACCTGTGTTCAAATACTGCTAGGAGTAAAAATGTGACCTATAAAAAAACCTTGGGATGAAATTGGACCATATGTTTTTCTTTCTACTAAAATCCCAACTGACAAGAGTTTCCTGTAGTTCTGTATTTTATACTAAATTGTTTACACAATTGTAATGCCCTTTGCATTCAAGGCAAAAAGTTTTGAAAGCTCTGTTTTTTGTTTTCTCCACTAGGTGTCACCATAAGGCAATGGCTTTGGATTTCGAAAAGTAAGAAAAATGCTTGTTAGAACAAAAGCTTTGTGTTCAGTCCTGGAGACTGCAGGGGAATTATTGTATTTGTTTACCACTAAAGAAAGCCTAGATTGGCTCTGAGGCCAAGAGAAAGGTAACAACATCATAGTCAGTCTGAGAGAAAACCTGACAGTTTTTAGCAAAAAAAGCCCAAAGCAACAAATCAAAAATAAACAACAACCAAATAGCAAGAAAACATGTGCCCTCCAATCAGTGAACCAAGGAAACCAAATCAAAATAAACTTCTTTTATGAGAAATTTTAAGTTTCCTTACTGGTGTTCATGAAAGATTGAGGGTTTCATTTGGGAACCAGGTTAGAGAAATTGCTGTACAGAAGATATTTTGCCTGACTTTTGAGAGAATTGATCATAGTTTAATCTATCATTATCGTTTTAATCTTCTCTTTTCCATTAAAATATTAAACTCCAAGCTAATCTGACATGGAGTAGCAGCTTAGTAGACTCCCAGGTAGAAAATCATAGGCAGAAATCAGAGCATAACCCCCTTTCACCTGCAACAGTTACTGCCAGATCTGTTTGTCACTTAAATGAACTGTGGCTACATCCTTGATGGGAGGGGAGG
>VXAB01011865.1:104035-198732 GCA_013399175.1 Odontophorus gujanensis
GTTCTGTCTCTACCAAAAATAGACATTGCTCCTCTCAGGAATCTGCACCTTGTCAGAGTCTCAGTCAGTCTGGGTGCACAGGCAGAGGAAGGAAGGCAGGAATTTGGCAGCAGCCCAGCTCTTGACATTCCTGTTTTTATTATCAGCAAACTCCAGAACACTTCTACAGCTTTACAGAAAAGAAACAATTTGGATGCAAGTGCATCTGGTGCACACAACATCTTTTACTAGAAAGGGAGATTTTATCTTCTCCTCAAAGCCTATATGTTGATATAAAGATATTTCTCTTCTAACATATCTAGTTTCAAACAGTAGAATTTTGCGCACATTCTTCATCACTGTATAACTCATATTTGGGTTAAATATGATTGTAATATTTATGATTTTTTTCTACATTCTTTTTCACCTGAAAGAAAAAAAAAAAAAAAAGCTCTTAGTTATTTCTGAACATCTGGAGACCTTGTTAGACTCCTGGACATATCAGGTTTTCACCAGCTGTGCAGTTTGATAGATGGTCCTGTGTTGTTTTCTGGAGTGTTTTGTCACATAGATTTGTCCCCAGTCAAAAAAATCTTTTGAACAATACAAAAAATTACTTATCTCATGAGTTATTTAATAAATAAGATGCTAAAAAAAAATGTTTCTACATAATCTAGATAAGCTTATTTTTGTTGGCATTTTTTTTTTATATCCTTGAAAATGGACAAATAAATGTAATGTTATCAAAGTTTTGTAACAGCAGTGGCTTCAATAATAACAATACAAGGTCATACAATCATAAACTACTCTATTGAGAGAAAGTAAACTTCTGGGCAAACAAAGAATGGTTTGTACTTTGATCCAATTTAGTAGCTCTGATGCACACAGAATCATACTGAGTGATCTAAAAGTGCTGTTACACTCCTAATGTACTTCCTCGAGATCTTGACTCATTCCCTCTCATATTTTTCTAATATGGCTAGCCATTGATTCAGTGATTCACTGATATCTATTCTCCTCTTATTACAAAGCTTGCTTACAACTGTACTGGTTATTATTTTTTCCTGTCTCCCTTTTTTTTTTTTTTTTTCTGTTTTGTTTGTTTGTTTTTTGTTTTTAGCGCTTCTGGTCACGTTTTATACCTACTTAGTAGCACTCAGCCCTGCTAGTTTTCAGGGTTTCTAAATGTTACTATAAAAATGAAAGAATATTATAATATTCTGTTATTAAACGCAAATACAAATGTAAGTGTGACGATTGAAGGCAGGTTAATAAATACATTTTAAATTGCACTTCTAGGCCTAGATCCTGAGATAAAATTATCCATGTTGATGACTGAAATCAATTTACAAACAAAACTGAAGATTATAATTAACACTAATTTTAATGTTCTGGAAAATTTCTGTGTGGCTTGATTCACTTTTCTACCAATATCTCCTGTCCAGGTTGATGATGACAATAAAATAAGTTTATTCACTTTGCCCCTGAGAAGATAGGTGTATTTACAATTACAAAGTCAACATTTACTGATGTTTTGCATGTGACATTAAACTAGCTCTCTGTCTTCAGCAATCAATACAACAGAGTAGGTGGGGATTTTAGTGAAACAACTGATCCTGATACCTACAGGATTTCAGACGTATTTATTTCAGATTAGCTAATCTAGCTGGGTTATGCTTATTAACTGTTGGAACACATTATATGTGATGCTGAAGGATATCTGATTTAATACGAAAGAAATCCACTGATCACACTGAGGACCCTCCAGACTGTATGATTAAGGTATAGTAGACAGCAAAAAACAGAAGATCCACTTTAGAAACACGCCGATCTGGATCAGAATGTTAATATCCTTAGAAATATCCTGAGGCATTCCAGATCTTTCCTATTCAAAGCATGTGAGGGAAGTAACTGATTTCAGAAATGCTTGCAATGGCAAACACTAATAAACACTGAAATGTGCAGATAGCAGATGCATAGGAAAGAAGCAGTAAAGTGGATCTAAGTATCATATTTTCAAAAAAGGTCCTGAATCCACTCAATTTTCAACTCCATTGTGTTAAAATTGTTGAATTTAAATTTATAAAGAAGTTTAGTCAGAAAAACTAGATATCAGAATAATTTATACCTTCAGTTTTGTAGAAGTTTAGTTTTTGGTTTTCAATTTTGGAGGGTGTAAATATCAGTAGAAATGAGTGCTGTTGTTCCTTCTTCCTTTACAAAGGTATTTTGGTAGCCTTTCCTTCAAATCCACAGGCATCAGCTCTATACTCCACATCACAGCACATAAAACACAGCACTTTAAAGTATCCATTTCAGAGCAGCATTTTTATCAGAAGATTAGATTCTTTAGGGAAAAGTTAGAAATGATCTTTATGCTTCATATCTATTATGTAATCATGAAAATATATAAGAAGAATGTTCCACCTGCTGTCTTGAAAGCAGACAGCTTTCCCAGTGGTATATCCCAGCAATGAATTGAGGAAATATTAAGTTGACAGAGCTTGAGTGAAGAAAATGAGCATTGTTCTTCAACAGCTCTCATATTCAGCTTTGGCAGCCAAGTAAGCAATCTAATGAGGAGATCTTGTGAAAGTAAATTTACAAGGTGTCTTGTTTTTAAGGATCATTCTCCTGTGATACAGATGCAGCAACTGAGTATTTTTAGCAGCAAAATTATGGTTAGTTTTATTTATACTTCTTATGGTTTATCTGACAAAATAAATTTCAATTAACTGTTCTCCTTTTGGAGGTTTGTTTAAAACCCTTAATTGTCATAACTGCTTTTTATGAAGAGAGTGTAATGAGAATATTTCCAAAAAAAAGTTCTAAGAAAATATCCATTTCAAAAACCTGTCAATATCTATCTATTTATTTATTTATTTATTTGTTTGTTTGTTTGTTTGTTTATTCATTCCCCTAGGTAAATAACATTCATCATGCTCAGTGCTGAACAATTCTAAAAAAAGATCGATTCTGGAAACTGCATTAGTTCCTAGTCAGGCGGTACAAAACATTTACTGCCTGTGGGACTTGTCTTTCCCGTGGCAGTTTTTTCAGTGTGAGTGGACTGAAAAGTGCTGCATGTGCAGCAACTTATTAAGAGTTATTGCTTTGTTAGTTTTCAAATGGCAAATTTGTGAAACTTACTATAAAATATTTACATTCATCTGAATTCTTATAACACTGATACATTGATTCATTGAAAGCAGAGTAGTTCATGGATCCATTTATTTGCTTTTTTCTAGTCCACAACTAGGAATAGAAGTTACATAAATTAATGAAAGAAATTCTGGGAGCTTTCACCTTGTTTTGTTGCTAAGGAAACCATTTCCTTGGCATCGATGCATCCAGCAGGTTTGTCTCACTTTTCTCTGAACTCTAACACAGGCAGTATTGTGGAAAGGCACTGGGAAAAAAGAAAGCAGAGATAAACAAGGAGGAAAAGATCAACAAAAGTAGCTGAAAGTTAATACAAGGATATCACCTAATTGAATTGAATTAACTCTTGTTTCTGTGTGAGTCAGCTGGAGACCTCTGCATAGAAGTAAGAATTTAAGTCTCTAGCAAGACTAGAGCTAAGAGCCTTCACATCAGAAAGATCCAGCTCCCCTCTAATCTTGCCCCTCACCAAAAAAAATTAAAAAAAAGAAAGGAAAGGGGAAAGTCGAATGATGGAATCAGAACAAAAAATCTCTGAAGGCAGAGGGTCTGGGTTTCTGCTCTTCTACTAGTCTTCAAATTGTGACTTTATTCTGAATAGAATCCTTTCTTCTACTGTTCACATCATATAGTTTACCTGATGCTACGTCAGATGAGTTGTTCCATGAAAGTGCAGTCACCAATTGTATTTAATATCATAAATCAAATTTTTGTTGGTGTTTCTGCAATTGTAATCTAATTTTTATTTCACTTCTGCAGAACGTATCACAAATCCAAGAATGGAGTATGGAGAGACAGATGAGTGAGTCCACAGACCTCTCTTCCTGGCTGATTGTACAATGCTTCAGCTGTTTTCTTGTCCAGAACTATTCCTTGCAAGTAACTGAAACTCTGCTAAAAATGGAGTGAGCAACAAGCAGGATACACCAAACACCACATTTGGCAGAAAGCTGAGTGACACTTGAAAACCTGTCAAATATGTTCTATTAGTAAAACCAAAAGAGACCTCCAGTGACAAAATGGTTGGCTCTGGTACAGTGATACACAATTTCTTAAATAAACAAACAATCAATCAAACAAATTACCCAAAACCTGCCAACACAACTATAAATTTCTGCCTTAAATTTAAAGTCTAAAAAACTTAAAAATATAAATAAATTAATTAATAATACTTATAAATAAAAAGTTTGCATTATTGCTCTGGAATAATGAAGACAGTGAAGGTGGTGTGTTTTACAAGTGAATAAAAAAAGAGATTACTCATTACCACGTTCTTCCTGTGTTTGTGTAAGTAACATATATTTTTCTGAATATTTCAAAGTTATTTTTATGACTACGAACATGTACTGTGCTGGTCGATGTTGTCAGTTGCTGGACATGTTCACCTGGGGACTTTTAGAGAGTTGTAAGAGTGAGGCTGCTCCATAAGGAAGGTGAGCTGAGAGCTCTCCCAGCAGAGCCGAACAATGATCTCCCAGACCAGAGTGCAGAGGAGCAGAGCAAGACAGTGGCAGCAACAACTCTCTCTGACAGGCCAGCACAATCAGATGTAGTCAAGCTAAGCTCAGAAAAGGTCCAAGGTCACTTCCGAAAAGTGATAAAAATTAGACATCAGCAGATGGCAGAAGGCTCAGGCCTGCTGGTCTAAGTTGCATTTGGGACTGTTAGGTCAGTCTAGAGAGGTGATTCTGTGGGTTCATACAGGGCCCTGACAGGGACTTATTCTAGAATTATTTGGATAGTTTATGTTTACCCTTATCATGGATAGATGTCACAGCAAACACATTTATCCTCAGTTTAGGCTCACAAAATTTTAGTTTGGTTTGTTCTCACTGAGAGGGGATACAAAAAGTTTGTAGGGACTTCTGATCCATTCATGAATTTGAGAGAAACAATGAAGGCGTCACGGTGACTTCTGGAGAACAGAAACAAGAGCAGCATTAAACTTTCTCTTATAAACCTACATGCCCAGGAATTCTGCACCATATAAGAGTGGGGTCCATTATACTACAAAGCATGTATGGATGAGTATGGTTATGAAAAGAACTAGTAGCTCTTCAAGAATCATATGCATATATATAAAGTTTCCTCAAAGCCTTTCTATTTCTTTTTGATCTTTCTTTGTACCTTCTCATCCGTAACTAGAAATGCCAAAAATAAGCAAATTCATCTCACAACAGTCCTTGTCATGCAATAAATTGAAAGAACTGGGAAATATCAGAGAATGAAGTAAGTTATTGGTACATAGCTCTGAGACAAGAAAGGACAGCTGGACTTGCAGAGTGGTTTCTGGTTTCTTTGTGATCAGTTATCTTCAGGGAATACACACTACAGATGGATAATTTTGGAGTATATGATGAGTTTAAACAAGCAGTTGATATCTAAATGGATCATATCACCTCAAACACTGAGTTGAGTCCATTTGTAGTTCGCAAAGCATGAAAAAAATAATTAATATTAGTCTTCTGCAATTAGTCTGTTTTTGAATTCAATAAGATACATTCTCTCAAATGCCCAAATTGTTACTAAAAAAAAAATAAAAATTAAGATAACTTTCTTTGACAGAACTTGGTTCAGTAGGCTGCCAACATGCTGTAACTGTTGGTTTAATGTGAAAAAAAGAAATAGGACTTCTATCAGATACATTGAGAATACAATAAAATTAATTTAATCCAGCACATTCAAACAAAGAGTAAATTGAGTTAAATGGTCTCCAGCATTTCATAAAATTAATCTGATGATTTCAAAGCCTTAATTATGTCAGGACAGCAAGTTTTCAAAGCACAGCAATGAAGGAAAAATCTCATAGTTTTTGATAGGAGTAAAATTTGATGACTGAATAATGTTTATTGAACAATTAGAGTTTGAAACCCCTATTGATGAGCAGAGAAATGATTAGTCATCTTTTTTTGGGGGAGAAGAATTTGTACTTCTACAAAATACTACCTGAATGTACATAAATAAGAAAGTAGTTTGCCTTTGTATGTTTGTAGCCTGAATAAAAAAATGCTGTTTTATTCTTTCATATTAGTTTTTGTCTCAGTTACACACACACACACACAAACAAACAAACAAAAATATATATATAAAATCAATTTTTCTTCAACCTCTGCTATTTATTTTCCAGTACAGAATTTTATTTCTTGAATATATCTTCCTTTCTACTTTAAATAGAATATGAAGTATATGAGTAAACTTAACAGATGATTAAAAATTAATATTATTTTTATAAAATATAGTTCTATAAAGTGCTATGGAAGTTGCTAATATAAGAATTTTCTCATGCAGAAATGATCTCTGTGTATGTAACTGGTGGGATTACTTTTAGTAGTGTATACACACAATAATTTTATTTTTCTGAAATCTTATTTATATAATTTTTAAAAGGAATATCCTTCTGCTATTCTAGGACCTGCAATAATCTTTTCAATTGATTTCAGCAAAGGCATTTGACACTGTCTGCCACAACATCCTTATGACAAAGCTGAGGAAATGTGGAATAGGACAATGAGGTGGATTGAGAACTGAAGGTCTGGCAGACCTCAGAGGGCTGTGATTGGTGGTGCAGAATTCAGTTGGAGGCCTGTACTTAGTGGTGTTTCTCAGGGGATCGGTGCTTGGTCTGGTCCTGTTCAACATCTTCATCAATGACCTTGATGAAGGGACAGTTTACCCTCAGCAAGTTTGCCAGAGACACAATGTTGAGAGGAATGGCCACAAAGGTGATAAAGGGCGTGGAGTACCTCTCTTATGAGGAAAGGTTGAGAGACCTGGGTCTGTTCTGCCTAGAAAAAAGAAGACTCAGATGGGGATCTGATCCACATCTAAAAATATCTAAGGTGCGGGAGGCAAAAGGATGTGGCAGGACTCTTCTCAGAAGTGCGTGGTGATAGGACAAGGGGAAATGGCCCCAAACTGAAGCATAGAAAGTTCCACCCAAATGTGCATGGGAGCTTCTTCACAGTGCAGTGACAGCACTGGCACAGGTTGCACAGAGAGGTGGTGGAGTCTCCTTCTCTGGAGATATTCAAGACCCACCTGGACACCTACCTGTGCAACCTGGGCTAGGGAGCTGCTTTGGCAGGGGGTTGGACTCGTTGATCTCTGGAGGTCCCTTCCAACCCCTACAATTCTGTGATCCTGTGAAATATGCACTCATTAACATATTCCTGAACTACACTGGTGAGAGAGAAAAAATGAAAAATCCTTCCAATATGCAAAAGGAGCCAGGATCTCTAAATCCTTTAGCATCACTTACCACATCATCCACAAGCAAGTAAGCAATTTGGTTTTACAGTATTGTTTACAATGGTCATGATTCAGAGTCAATAAGCAACTTTCAGTTCATGGGGAAATTCAGTTCACTTCTGCTTTTAAAGCACTGCCTTACCTAATTATGCCCAGTATCATCCTGAATGGAAAAAAAAAAAAAATACACTAGTTCAGTTGGAAGGATCGTTAAGTCCAATTGGTTGCTGAACCACATCAGAACTAACCAATTCTTAAAACAAATTAAAATAAAGGGCATAATCCAGATGCCTCTTTGGCAGGCATGGGTAATCAAAAAGTGGAAGGATTCTCAGCTGTCAAAAATTTATAATTAAAGAGTCTAATAAGAAAAGCAAACTGTCCCCATAAATGGATTCATGTCATCTTAATAGTAGATTAGTATTCAGATGACACTGAATGTGCATATAAAGTTATATATTTTCAGCACATAAATTTATGTGTCTTCTTGGTTTTTGCACTTTAGACAATGGCGATCTAATACAGTCATTACAACAGTTAGTAGAAACTAGAAAACTATTAGAAAACTACCAGTGTTGCACAACAACAGGTAGCTATTTAAATTGACTCCATCCTTGGAACTATAGGTTGGGTTTTATTTGATGATAACAAGATCTTAAAAACCTAGCTCATCTTAAAACTTTTTATCAGAAAACTGAAATGCCTAAGCAGAAATTCCCAATACTGGTCAAGTAAAGTAAAGAGTGATAATTTTATCACGTTAATTTTACTTGAGAAACATACATTTGAGAAATTAGAACCTATTTCCACTTTCTTTTACCTGTGGACATTAGCCAGAACAAGTTACATCAACTCTTTTTGTTCCAGATTTGTATGAAGGGTTAATAAAAGTGCTTTCCTACACCTTACATAAAACCACATTGAGCTCTAGGATTTCTGCTTTGTAACCATTAGGAAAGTGAGCTTTTGTAAGTAAACAAAAGACATGAACTTGAAAAATATCATCTGAAAATAAGAAAGAATATATCTAAAGATGATTCATTATATTTTATGAAAAATGAAGAAAAAATACCTAAAAATAAGAAATATTAACTATTAAAAAATCCAATTTATTTCACATTTCTACAGTTCTATAATAATTGAGGTAAGTGAATTTTAATTCATTTCACTGTCCTCTTTTTATCAGAAATCATATTCCATTTGTGGTGGCTGATGTAGTGTCTTTATGTCATAGATATGTATGACAATGTAGAACTTACTTTCAGAAAAGAATTTTTACAGGAAAACAAAAAGTGTGGGAAGCAGTTATTTCTTTACTTGTCACATGACAATAAAAAATAGGCTTTGTGAGAAACAAAAGGCTTATTGTTGAAGACATTGTATTCTGTTGTTTCCAACAACAACAACAAAAAGCCCTGGTATATCTTTCATGCCACAATCTCTCAGTAATCAAAGTTTCAAGAGGCACAGAACAGAGATCTTCTTTCATAGAAGTGGATTTGCTTATAAGGTTTTTGTTCTATATTCCAGAGCACTCCTCTAAGCTTTGAAAATTCACAGGATTTAGATGACCGGCTCAGGTAAGTTAAATAGAATGGACTTCAATTGAAAGAAATTCAGAAGACAAGAAATAAAGAATTTGGTTTTTAATTGCTGGTTCTTTTCAGCTTCTTCAAAAATCACTAGAATCTTCATAAACAGAGATGTGAAATTTTGTAGTTGAAATGTGAAAATGTCTTCATCACTGATATGTCCATTCCCACACAATTTTTAATAAAAAAAAATGTATGACAGTTTGTCTTGGAAAATATATGGCACTTACAAAAATAATAAAAAAAGCTTTTTGCTGTGTTCCTTCAATATCTATATTCAACACAGTATCCTGTCTAGGCTAGAGTTATTAGAGATTTTTGAGTTTTACAGAGAAAATCACAGAAAAGCTGGGGTACATAATTTGAAGATGACTCTTGAACAGTCTTCCAGTTTTTTGAGAATGACCATTTCTTCCTTTTCGTCTTCCCTTTATTTATGCTAACTGAATAGTAAAGATAGAGAAGAAAAATATTTTACAAATAATTCCAAGCAGTGTTCATAGGAAGTTACAAAGTTGTGACTAATCAATTGATAAGTAAAATTAATAGTCTATTGCAGGTGATATGCACATATGAAAAAAAAAATAAAACAAAAAAACTAAATGGTCTCTCATTCAAAAAAAAATCTTTAAAAACAAATAGAATATTTTTGCAATTGGCAACAGGGAATCTGAGAACTCACCTGTTCTCACTAAAAATATGTATATTGACATGTATTTCTGTCAATGTCAAAACTGTCTTCACTACATCTACATCTTCACCAAATTATATAAAAATTATATCTCTAGGTATGTATTTTTCCCTTCTTTCCTACTCATCATGCTGCCAGGAAGCCATATATTGAATATCCTGAAGTGGAAGAGACCCACAATGATCATTAAGCTGACATAAAGGGCAACAGAAGAATTAAACCCTAAGAGCATTGTCTCCAAAGGCTTCCTGAACAAGGACAGGCATGGGTCTGTGACCAGTAACCAGAGGGGTCTCACCATCCTATCAGTGAAGAATTTTTTCCTACTGTCCATTCTAAACTTCACTGGTACAGCTTTAAGCCATTCCCTCACATCCTCCCAGGGAGATAGACTGCTGAACTAGTTGTGATGACAACCAACTGAATGAAATCTATTTCTTTCCATTTGAGTTTCCTCTCTCATCCTGCTTGATGAAAAGCAGAGACATCAGGCTCAGAACAGTGGAGAGAGGACATACGATTACCCAAGGTAATTCGTAAAATCACTGTTCTTAAAGAAGGACATGAGGCTGGAGGACTTCAGTAATAGCTATAAAGTGACGTTTTGAAAAGGGAGATTTTTATATTCTTTCTAAAGTGATCACTGCTGGAGATGACACTGAACTAGATGTGCCGCAGGCCTGAAATAGACTTGATATCTATATATAAAACCATAAGTCTCATCTCCAAACTCTTTGCTGGCTCATCTTAACATTTTACAAATATTAACAAAGAATTATATAGCTAGAGTTTAGTCATTTTTTCCCCATAAAAGCATGCTTTGTTTATGTAAGCATAACTTTGTTAACTCTCTTACCTACATAAAGAGGAAACCATAATGCAACTGTGGCTGAAGTAGAATATGACCAAAATCAGCTGCTTGTGTTTGTCTGTTTTTCTGTATACTGTATTGAAGTAGTATTTTTCAAGGAATAATTAAGATGTGAAAGTTATTATTCTCTTCTAACATTGAAAAAGTTTGGTAAATTATGCTTCAAGGAGTGTACACTAGTTACAGCTTTACCATAAAACTAAGAGATTGAAGAAAAAAGGTGGAAAAAAAGAAGAAAATAGTTGCTTTTAAAAATGTGGTAACCACTTGACTGAATTACAAAACAAATGATATGAAGGGAGAACAGTTCTGAACACAAAGAAGTCTAGCAATGAATTTTCCCCTTTTCACAACAGAGTGGTCCCAGTGGGATGAAAAATTAGCAATCTAAACTATAGCATACTATGAAAACATCTAGAGCTTTAAATAGGCTGTTGTCTTGGTCATTATCATGGTCAATTAAATCATAAAATAACTAAGTAAACTAATTGATGTCTTTGTCAAAAGGGAATTTAGTTATAAAGCTTTCATCTTGGAAATGTCACTTGAAAGAAAACTAAACTGTGACCAGAAGTGCGTATGCTCTTATCCTTTCCATACTAATAACACTTCCCATACTCAAGGGGTATTCTCTTTTGTATGCACTTGAGAAGAAAATGTATTTATATGATCTTGACTATGGAAGTCAAAGTTTTTTTCCTTTTGTTTGTTACCAGCTAAATGTAAAGCTTGAAGTAAAATTCTAGATTACTGGATTTCTAATGAGAGACAAAATAATAAATACATATTCTTTGAAGGTCATGCATACTTACATTTCTTTGCTGATAGTTTTCTTTCAATTGTAGAAATTCAACATAAATGCATAAGGCAATAGGAATGTCATGCCATGATAGTATCTGTTGTCCTTCAGTACCACATCTTTAATATTTTGCTCTTTAAAATGCATATATGTGATATTTTATTAATTAATTATTTCATTTAAATACATACAATATATTGTCATGCATTACTAGATGCACTAAAATATATTGATTGCTCTTAATTAAAAATATTTTTATTAATATTTATCTTATACTACAAATTTTGAACTTTCAAATTTTATTTGCATTTATTATTGTTACCTATGTATATATATGAGTAGGGTTGCTAGGAAGGCTAAAGTCCAAACTGATTGTGGTTGTCTTGAAAAAACACAGGAAATTCTGGCTAGGACAAAATTCCAGTGTTCCTACTTTACTGAAGTTCTAAACAGAGCTTTGTGAATATTTCACACTTCTAGATCAACACCAAAATTGAAAAAAAAAAAAATCAAAAAGCCTACATCAAATCAAATTCAAGACATAGCTGAAATTTGCTATATAGATATCCTGTTAAAAAAGTGCTATCTTAAACTTCAGTGGGACAGTCATCAAGTTTGTAAAACTTTCTAAAACTGTGGTTATTAAAATCTGAAGAACTGAAATACCTTTGCTATTGCTCCCAATGATTTGGAATTCAGTTCTCTTGGAATTGTATATTTCTGGTAAAAAAAAAATAGATCTAATTCATCAAACATCTTTGTTGTGTTGTGGTCTTGAAACAAAATCTTCTACTGGCTTGAATGTCTCTGCTACAGACAGGGTCAGCTCTGGTGTGCTGCATGAGGGTTTGTATCCTATTTAATTTACACCACTTGGAGTTGTACCTCTAACAGGGCATAAGATTAACCATGCTATTCTCTCATACTCCTAAATCTAATAAATGGCACCTTAAGCTTTATCTTTCAATTGCAATTCAATCATAATGAATGAACATTTCCCAGTGCAAAGAAGTTGCCTAACTGCTTGCCAAGTCTTCGTTGTATTCAGAGACACGATGCAAGCTGGATTTCCATCAGCCCAGCTTGCTGTTTCAGTTTCTTATGGTACTACTTGATAATTATTTTAGTTTCTCTTTCTTTCCTTCTCCTCAGGCCTCCAAGGCATTTGCAAGGCCTTCTGAACACTTTTCTAAAGCCAAAGGTGTATGTAGTAGTTTAGAGTTCTCTCTGCCTTCACACCTGTGCTGACCCTGTCTGTAGCAGAAATTCTCCCCTTTTGGTCTCTCAAGCCATAGAGGATTTTCTTACAAGGAAACAATCCTACTGCTTATACACTCAAAACATGTTCTTATGAGAGAACAGCACTGTCAGATAAAGGCAAGGACATATTAGTGTGACATTCACTGGCACCAAGTAGGTGGTACCTGAAATTTCTCCATGACAAGAAAGCAGCTGAGCTTGTCTTGGGTCCACGATACAGGTCTGAATACCACACAGCAGGTACACCATGGTACAGCACAGGCCTGCACCCATTCAGGTCTCTCTGGACCACTCTTCGATGTTCAGGGGTCACTACAGCTGCTCCCACATAATGCATGCTGACGTTCTGACTCAGCAGATCATCCAAAGTCACCTCAGAGCTGTGTTTGAATGATGATACCTCTGGGCAGAGAGACTAGTCCTAAAGACTCTTTGAACACCCATGCTCAGATCTTCAGTATTGCATTACTAAGAGAAATATGAGAAAGCCAGGTAGAATCTTCAGTGCACTAGGAGGATGTTATGCATATATGATAGGAAGCATAACCATTCATAGAGCTGAGTTGTTTTAATAAATCATTTTTCCTTACAAGACATTGTACAACTTGTGTCAGAAGTCACCTGATGAATGTTTGATAGCCTACAAAAACATGTTTTTCATCTTCTGGTGTATTTTTTTTTTTTTTTTTTTAATAGACACATTAAAATGGAAAGTATAGAAAGCCTTTAAAAACCCGCAAATGTGGTTGGCAAGCTATGCTGACATTTCCATTGGCCTCAGATCAGACCCAGAAATCCTAAAGGTTGCTCAGTCATCAAGGCATGATCATGTACTATAATTCCCACAATGCAATTAAATTACAGTTTTGCACCAGCTTTCCTAGACAGAAATCAATTTATCTATTTCTCTAAAGCGTTAGGATACCCTCTAGACCTCACTGTTTTAGGAGTTTGTGATATAGCTTTAGGACACTTCTCTTTTTTAACTGAAGAAATTCTGAAACTACAAACACAAAAAAATCATCAAGCAAGAGACACAGAATAGCCAGACGTAAAAATTTTGCAGGGATATTCAGTTAAAACACTATTCCTGTTCAAAAATTAATCTCTTCAAAGATACCTCAGTTTGACAAACCTTCCCAGAACAGTTTTGGCTGAAAGAACAGACTACAAGAACACAGTGGTTTTAGCTTTTTCCAAAAACTACAATACCCACTTTAATTTTTCTGTTTATAGAGTAAATCTGTATCTTTCTATTCTTGAGGGAATTCACTGGCCACTCCACTATAGTCTACTCTGTCAGATGATATGTACTGCTTCTTTGTGGACTATGCCCCATTTATTTTAAATACAACTTGAATACTAGAATTTGTATGTTTCATTAACTCGGCAAATGGACGCTTTAAAACTAGAAGTTATTTTTTCTACTTTTGTCCACAGTTATTTAATTTTAATAATATTTAACCTTTCTTGGGATAACTCAGAAGTATTGCATTTCTGTAGTTTTGGAAAAAGGTCAGTATCAGCATATGATAAAATATATAGTTAAAAAAATCCTCAGAAAGTAGAAGGAAAGTAGAAGTGTCATTCATTTGTTTTTAATTCTTTCTTTCCCCCTCTTACTTTTTTCCTTCCACCTTGCTTTTCTTCTTTTATTCCATTTTAGATTAAACAAAATATTCATGTTAAGAAGAAAAATTAGGTTTGACTGTTGAATGGAAGAAATCACTTAAACGAAAAATCAGTTTACACATCTGTATATGATTCTTAAAAGATGTAATCAAGATCAAAAGTCCATTTGTTTAGCATAAATAGATTTTATATTTTCTCACATTCTGCAGTCTTGAGACTTTGCTTTTCAGGTTAGCTTGGATGAAATATTTAAAAGGAGATCTTTCCCGCATATGATTTTATCTGCATAAAATCAGACCTTAAAATATGTTTGTGGTTACCTTATACAGAACACATACCATACACCAGCATCTTTTTTTCTAAACTGACTGGCCTGTTTAGGAAAATCAGATGGCAAAGTAAAACCAGTACAGCATCCCCAACACCCTCATCCTCAAAGCAGTGACTCTCTGAGATTCAAAAGAGTGGAGATCTCAAAACTTCTTTGATATTGCCATGTCTTTGAAGTTTTGGGCAATGACAGGGTGGTCATTGTATATCAATGAATAATGCCCTTGACCTTACTTAGACTTCAGATAGGCATCTTCTGTGGTACAGCTTTCTGAAAACATACACTTTTCAATGTTTTATGCATCATCCATAGTTTTAGATGTTGGAAATCTGTCACAGAACATTTTTTATTTGAGATCTGAATACTTTTTCTACAATAAATCAGTTATTCAACAAGACTTGTAATCCAAACTTCCTGTTTCCTCCTTCAGTTTTATACTTTGTGTATTTATTAGCTATCCACCATATTTCTGCTTGTCCTTTGTACTAACAACATTATTCTGGATCCTGATTTACTTAAGATGTACTAATGCTATGAGCTTTTCCTTTCCTTTCAGTATGTCTGAATTATATGGTTAAATATTTCACAGAATTCTATCTTTAACTGCAACATTCCCAGGACAAACCATATCTTCTAATTTGACTCTAATATACCACCACTTCATTTGTCAGAATGGAATTTACCTAATCTGTTGTTTCTTGTTGTTGTTTCTTAGTTTCTTAATCTTTATTTAGGCTCTTTCTTTCTTAACTTCCTATCATTTAGTCTTATAAAGGAATTTTGCAACCATGTATAAGACTTCTTTATAAAAGTACAAAGATTTTGGCTTTTTAAAGTATCATTATGAATGATTTTGTTCAGATGTGGCTGAAAGGAAGAAGAAAGAAAGTTATGAAATACCACTTGGAATTATGTAAAAAGCAGGAGCACATAAATTGAATTTAAATATCTAGTACGTAGGCTTATTTTTAGAAGAAAAAGTAACTATTTCCAATCATTTATCTTCTTAGTTTATTTTGGAAGTGCTTTAGTTTACCAACACAGGACTTTTTAATAGAAATCTTTCAAATTTGAGTGATTGGATTTCCAAGCAAGAGCACTAACTACAATGAATACTGTATGTAAAACGTATTTCATAATTCTATCATCATATAAATTATTTATTTCCACTCTTTCTTATTACATCAAAGGCACTTTAAAAACACAGAACTAGCTTTTTTTCATTCTGATGATCTAAATTCTTAAATGTTAGATAGGGTCCATCTAACAGAATTGTTTAGAAAATCCTTTCACAGTTCGTTAAAGTTAATTTTCTTATACACTTAACATAAATAAGCAGTTTTCAAGTAAACAAGCAGGGAGATATTCTTTTGATCATTCTACCAAAATTTTTTTTGGCTCGCTCATTAACCAAGAGAAGAAACTTAGATTTCACTTTAGAGACTACATTACCACATTGCAAGTTACTGTAAATTTTCCAAGAAGAGAAAACAACAGATGTTTCCAGAAGTACATTTTTGAAAATACATTAGCACATGGTTGCATTCACACAGCACACATTGAATCTATTGCTGTTTATGTATTTTATTTGCAATTCATTTTTTTCCATCTAGACTGAAAAAAAATATTAATTAGGTTTTTGACAAAATATCTAAAAATGAAAGGAGTAATAAATCTATACAAATGATTTGAGAATAAAGTAAAACAAAAACTATGCCATAACCAAAATGAAACAGCAAACCCTAGAGAGCTTAGGAAATATTTGATTGGTCAATATATTTACGCATAAATATTTCATCTAAGAGATATCAGAGAGGCAGCCTTACTGTACTGGACAACATGGTCATCAGAAGAAAATGTCAATATTACATTATTCTAATTGATTAATTAATCTAAATGAGAGGAAACATTTGACAGTATCACTGGATGAAGCCTGAAAGCAGAGAAATGCAATTCAGATATGTATATATGCATGAACATGTGTCATGATTGTGGGAACCACAGAAAAGGAAGATGTTGATTCTATACTTCCACGTGTCCTCAGTTTGAAATTGGGCAATTCTCTGCAAGAAAGTCAAACACTACGCACTGAATTTGACTGGCTGAAATTATAGCACTAGAAAAATATTATTAAACACATGTTTTAAACTTCCCAGTTATCTGGTGTATACTTCCTTTACATTTTCCTATTTTGATGTTCAGTCTTTCATTTAGATCTGTTTAACCACAATTTTTAAAGTAATGTCAACAGTTTACGGGCAGGTTCAGCCCGGTTCCATGATGATCGGTGTGGGGGACCCACGGACCCACGCCCCAGGAAAGGGGAAGGGGGAAAGGAAAAAGTGAAAAGGGAGATGGGCCTAAGAACAAAACAGCGGCAATGATCTGAGGAGGAAAGCTAATTAACTAAATAAGATACCAGAAAGCAAAATAACACAATATAATACAATATAATTGGAATTAAAGCTAATAAATCAAATAAAATGAGCAAGAGAGAGTGTCCGATAAACCGAAGGCCTTACGCTATCACTGAAGGCGAGACGGCAGCGAGCACCCACTGCTGAGTCGATCCCAAAGGAAAGAGAGTGTCCTGTGACTGCAGACAGTTTTTATCTTTCCCTCTGAGCGTAAATACGTAAAAATACCGCAAAGTCCTCTGGGGAATGTAGTTCTTCTTCTCTTCTGAGACAGGTATACCTGGAACTATCGATGATCCATGGAGCTGAAGCATTAACTCTTTAACTCTAAATGCACTACATGATGTTATGATGTGGAATACCAGTACCAAAAATCATAAAATCATGACAAGTAATAGAGTCACAAGGACTATCAGAGGACTGAAGCACCTCTCCTATGAGGGAGAAGAGTATATTCAGCCTGGAGAAGAGAAGGCACTGGGAAGAGCTCACTGCAGCCTTTCAGTATTTAAAGGAAGCTTATAAACTAGAAGGAGATTGACCTTTTGCATTGTCTGATAAGAGTGGGAAAAGGGATATTTTAAACTAAAAGAGGGAAGATTCAGGTTAGATGTAAGGAGGAAATTCTTCACACAGAGGATAGTGAGACTGAACAGGTTGCTCAGAGAAGCTGTGGATGTCGTGTCCCTGAAGGTGGTCAAGGCCAGGCTGAATGATGCTCTGAACAACTCGATCTCATCCAACCCATGTCATTCCATGACTCTAGGATTCCTCTGTAAGTGAAAAAATTCTTGCCACAATTTTTTTGTTTGTGTAATTGTCATCTATATGCCAATAATCTCTCCATTTATGTAAATACAGTCTTTTATGTAACTAAAACCTAATACATATTGTGTATATGTAAATTTAATTATTTAATATGTAAATACGTAAGTTATATATCTGGAGAATGTTTCTCACGATGGTTGTTGTTAAAGGTATAATACTTATAAAAAAAATAAAGTCAGCATCAGAACTTTTTTTTTTTTTTACTCTAATGTGTCTCTAGACATTGGAAAAAAGTATATGCTATGCTATTTGACATGATTATAATTTTATAATTCACACATTTAAAAAGGAAAATGAACCTGGGGGAAAGAAGAATTTGTCACAGTCTGGCAGTGCACATTTATTATTTCAGAACACAAAACATTTGATGGAAAAGATCTTGAAATTAACCTTGCTCTGACTTCTGTTGCTTTCAATGGACATAGTTGCCCAGACATCACTGAAAATCCACCATGACTATATGCTTTCTTCAGCTAGCAGGAGATTTATGCAATTAAAAAACTAAATATCCACTTTTTTATATTTGTCTTCCCTTGAATGATATTCCGGTTATTTCCCTTTCCAATCATAAAATACCAAAGGTAAAGTTTTACTTTCCATTTGTTGGTGAAAATTCATCAGAATCTTTAATTTCTTTAATTTCAACTATACAGTGCCTTACCTCAGTGCATTTGGTAACACATACCATCACCAGAACTAATAATTTAAAAGTCTGAGTTCAAGGAAAATTAAAATTCTGCCTTATTGTACTCTTCCAACACTGGAGAGAAAATGGTTCAATCTTATTTAGTTGCAATTTAAGAAATAAGTTGAAGAAAACTGTATCAGTTTTCAAGATGCTATTGTTCAGGTGTTTTATTCGATTACATTTGCAGATTACATCAAATCTGACGTCCTTACTGGGGAAGATCAGAACGTACATTCTCTAAACTGAGTATGATGTTCAAACTCAGTACTGCTTTGTAGAAGGAAATAAGCTGGTTTCCAGAACATGACTCAGTACTTTCCTTTGTGTACGGCCTAGACCTAAAACAGGAATTATGTTAGGCAAAATACAGAAGTGTTTGTTTGTAAACATAACAGGAAATAACAAACCCTGTCTGTAATGTAACCTGCAGTTAATACCATCTCTAAGCCTACAATAATTTTGTTTACTAGTTATCATAAAATTATTTTCCAAAATTGAAATTATTTTCTTGACATTTTTAGTCATGTTTTATCACTGTTGGTACTATTTTTTAGACATTCATGTTTGCTCACTTGTTTCACATTAGTTTGCTTTTATCAGTTCTGTTTCCCATTTCCTTTAGTTTAGTGTTGTTTGCAAATGTAATTAGAAGTGTTGTCTATCTCTTTCCCCAGATAATAAATGAATATATTAAGTATTATAGATTTTGCTGCAGCTTCTTGTGATACTTCATTGGAGACCCCAGACCAGATAGTTCAGAATGTATATATAATACAGTTATGAATGATCTTCTTCAGATGCTTTGCCTTTCATATAACTGCTTTTATAGCCATGCAGATACAATTAATTATTCTGATAAAAGCTTTTAATACACTATTGTATGATCTAGCAAAACCTAGAGTAAGTCAAACAAAGTACTCTACCACTAGTTAATTTATAAGTAATCTCTTCAAAATCAATGACTGGGAAATAATCTCTGGAATATCTTTGCTTAATTAATTCAACCTCCAAGGTTTCCTAAGTCTATGTTCTTAACAGGCTATTTAGAGTCCTCATTGGACACATGAGAACAAGTTATTTACCCCAGAGTTGTGAAGTATTCCCAAGCTAAATAGTATAAGATGGCTTAGAGGACTGATGATGAATGTCTCACTCCAGCAGATAATTCCCTGCAACAGTTCATAACAAGAGCATCTGGAGTCAGAGAATCCTAAAAGTAATTGCAGACAAAATACCATGATATAAATTCTTTTAATTAAGAATGTGCATGTGGAAATAAGCCTTCTACAATTTACTTTACATTATATTTCAGATGTCCTATTCACTTGCTACACTTTCATTCTTCCAGCAGGAGAAAATACTTCAAGTTTTAACTGTTTCAGTTAAACTATTTGAGATCTTTTTTTGTGCAAGAATATGATGTAGTTTTGGAAAGGTGTCTGATAGTGACACTAGATGGAGCTATCTCTTTGAAATGAGTCAACCGTTGAAATTCAGCTTTTGTTTCATGTATATCATCCTCCAATTTATGACATTTGAAAAAAAATAATTAAAGGGGGAAAGGATAGAAAGAAAAAAAATCATTAGAAGAAACGATGCAAGCAATATAGTTACAGAATTGCAGGAGGTGTAAGGGAACTCAAGAGATAATGGAGTTCAATCCTTCTGCTAAAGCAGGTTCTCTATCATGATTGAATTTATGGTGAAACAGATCCCACAGTAATTTCAAGTGAACGTATATATAGGATGACTTTTTTATACAGAGACCTTTCTTACCAGTGGTAACTTCTATTCAAAGTAGTATTGAGAATTTACAATCCATAGAAACTTTGGTCAACTTAAAGTAATGTGAAATTATGTTGTTTACAGCTAGTTTCATAGCAATAAGTGACACAGTAGCACTAGATAGTGCTAGTTTTCTATTCCCTGCTTATCACAGATAATTCTAAGAGTAATGTTGAACAATGGTAAAACAATAGATTTTTTACTGTAGTCTATACCATTACAGTGTGTTTCTGTCCTACAGATAGTGTTCCTTGAAAGTTAACAGCTCAACATCTATATTCTTTATGAAAGCAATTGTAATTATTTGACTTGCGAATGATAAAATGCTATGGAAACACACAATCTAAAGCTACTTCCAATTTGAACCAAAAGCTATGAATATTTGTGGAAGGAACATTTTTTGCAAGGGGTTACTAAAGTTTGTTAATTCAACATAATTAATAAGGCTTCTTTGTATTAAGGCTCAAAACAAGTACTGTGTATTTATGTAGACTTGGAAGGAATGACTTCTAGTGAGTCTCATGTAAAATTTTCCATAGGATTCTTGAGTTATACAAGATCTTGTCAGAAGCAAAAGAATAGAAATAGGAAAGCTGGCTGTGAAACAAAAAGTAAGTACATTTAAATTAACATTCCCACAAATTACACAGAGTTGTTTTTTTTTTCTTTTCTAGGGTTTCCAAGAAATGTTTCCACAAGCTGTGCCAGATGTCTTTCTCCAGTGCCACATCAACACTCCCTGAGTTCACTGAATAGCAAGATCACTCTTGACAAGCACTAAGAGTGTTACAGTCCTTTTTAAAAATGAACAGAAGAGATTAAAAAAAAATCCTTAGCTAATTTACTTACATTTTAGGCAAAAACAGATTTCCAAAGTAACCAGTTTGTGGATAGATTGATGGTCTGATTTTCAGAATAAATATTTTTTTCCTTTCTGAAACTTATGTCTACCCTACATCTTTCCTGTAGGTTACTATTTTCAAATATGCCCAGATTCCTCATCTCACAAAATTCATTTTGCACTGGAAAGGCTTTTGTTGATTAGTTCTGTATTTCATTATCCATCTATGTGGTACTATATGATCGCTCTTAGTCCATGAGAAAGAATTTTAAATGAATAAAACTGTGCCTTGAAAAGAGCTATTCTGTGGGAAAGGTGAGGCTCAGTTAGGGAGCTCTGTGACATACCTCGAAAGTCTATGCAATCCATTTTAGTTCATTTGCATAGTATGGAAGATTTCTAAATGGAAAAAAAGCACACACAAAAAAACCCCAACAAATAAATACCTTCCACCCCACCCCCAACTTGTCTGAAGTGAGTAGATTTCAGCTGCAGACTTATGTCAACAGATTAACAATGGATTTTGCTTTTTTCCATTAACTATACTGTAAAAATACATATTTTATCTTACCTTTAATATCACTGTTATGATATTCTATTGACAGAAAAGATTTATTACTATAATGGCAATCATAATAATAATGTCAACAACTGATGCCATTAATTCTCTGTTTAATAAATATATAACATATTTATATGGTCTAAAAATAACTATTTATAAAGTCTGCACTTTGAAAAGTAGAGAGGCCGTACAGAGAGACTGTAAAATTTATAGTGAAGCCATTTGTAATATGGTGGTCTGGAATAATGATTTTCTTTGTTTCAGAGAAAACAGAATAAACTAAAATATTTATGAAATAAAGTTTGGTGAAAACAGTATTGAAGAATGCATGACTTCATTGCTATGGAAATCATGAAGTTATTTATAAAATACGCTATTGCTTCCTCTCCCATACATATGACACAGAGAAAGGCTTTCCATCTTGCTTTAAATGAATTTTTGTTAGCTAAAATTACTTGGAAACATAAGGACAAACTAAATGTTGAAGTTCATGAATACAAAGAGAAGGGATTTTAAAACCAGAGGAATAGATTTAAATCTGAAAAGTAACTATAATTCAAGCTCATTGACTCATGTTTCTTTCTCTTACAGAATACTCTTAAATAGAAATAATCAAACAACATTGTAAACTTAAAACAAGGTTAAAAACTTTCCACATCACTGACACAATGGTACTGACAGCTTAATGTGTGCTACTTCTGCATATATAAACCTATTACATTTATTTGCATTAGTATTTTCTGCTAAAGATGATTTGAAGTTACAATATAAATTGATTTGGGGGATTGTTTTATGTGCTTCATTTTCAATAAGGATCTTGATTTTGGTTAGTACTTGTTAGCAGATTCTTGGAATGTAGCCTATTGAAAGTTGAAAGGCAAAAAGAAAGGGAGTAGAGAAAGCGTAGATGTACTGGAGATACACAAATGAAAGCAGTCTTCTGTTTTGCAAATACACTGTATTTTCTGAGAGTGACAAATAACTCTCTCTGAAGAATAAAACATTTATAATAGGGAAAAAAGTTTTCTTTTTTTCTTGTTCTGACATTAACATAACTTAACAAGCTTAAAACACTGGAAGTAGGTTAAGAGGATTAATGTTTAGTTTTAGGTGATTAACAGAGTACTTGCAGAGAAGTCTTATTCCTGTTATGTAAGAAAAAAAATGAAGTATAAATATGTCTTGCATGAAGCTGAGTTTCTCCTTGAGGAATTGAATTCATTAACCATTTAAATAGTAAGTGATGATTAAAATAAACAACAATTCACTCAAAGTACTCATTGATTTACTTCCATTAGATTTATATCCAAAGATTAAACTGTTTGCAGAAATCAGAGTAGTCATATCAGTGACTGGCACCAGATAAAAATCTAAGAATACTAGTGCAGTTTTTTTTAGTTCAGATTCAAAAATAACATGAGTGTGCATTTCTCTGCAAATTTCTATTACAAGTACTGTAAATCAAGCTTGAAGATAAAGTCTGTTCTGAGTATTTGTTGCAGTTTTTATGTAATCAATACAGAGTCATGTATTTGTCATGAAAAGTCTTATGTGCAAGTAGAGTACAAAACATGAGCGCTACATAGAGTAATATCACTGGCATTATTTTCAGTTTGCATAGAGAGGTACAGCATATACGTAAGGCAGCAAAAGAGAGAGCATCATAAAAATAATGTGCAATGTTTAAAATATTTTTTCTTAACACATTTCTATTAATTTCCTCTCCTAAATTGACTATACCACTGATTTCCTCACAGTTTTCTTACAATGCTTGATGCAACTGTATAAAAGTACCCCTCATGGTGCACTGAAGCTTTTCTTTTAGTTTTGCACTTTTCTTACCAGAATTCTCACTTTTTCTCACCCCACTCCTACCATGAAGTTTTTAGTTATTTCACTATAATTGTTTCAAGATCACCCCCATCATTTTTTCATCTTTTCATCAGCAACTTTTATTTCCTAGTGTATCAATCATTAATTTTATTAAAAAAGAGTTAATCTGCTATCTATATACTAAATAATTATCTACCATTTTTTTTCTTTGAGAATTAAATTATATTTATCATTCTGAATATCTATGGTTTTCTGTATCTATAAAGAAAACAAAGCCAGACAGAAATTTTAGATATCCACTGTTCCAGCAATATGAAAGTGATGGCTAAAGAAATATTTATTTTGACTTTTTACCCAGCTTTTCTTAAAGCTACAAATTGACAGGCCATATGTGGTCTTTTCATCTCATAATTGAGGAGATTACTTAGTTTCCATACAAAAATCTGGCTTTACAAATAGAAAAACTTATGATTGAAACAGATTGAAATGACTAAAATAAATGATTACTGATTGAAGCTAGTCAACCTTTTAATGTCCTTAAAATTACAGGAATCTATAATAGAACACGATCAGAGCAAGCTAGAGACTTCTTCAGGAGCTAGCATATTTTCAAATACTGATCCAGATAAGTTCATTTTAGGCTAGTTAAGGGATTTTCTGAAGCAAGTTTCAGAGTTGTTATTAGTTAATTCTAAGAACTTACAAACAATGTGTAAGTTCCAAAAAACTGGAAAAAGAAAAGAAAGGATGAAATGACTCTTAAACATTTTGGTAGCTCTCCTAGGTAAAAGGAGGTCTTGCAAGAGACGTTTACAATGAGTACCAACAACTGATCTGACTTTGTGAATAGCATGAGCTGTTTAATAAATCTAACCTTGTAGCTATACAAATGCATAACTTCTTGATTTATTGAGTTATTGGAGAATAACTACTTTCTTTTTGAAGTATCCAGCCTCTCAGCTTTTTCTCATGAGGCAGATGCTCCAGACCCCTGACCATCTTTATGGCCCTCCACTGGAATGCTGAGATCTCTCTATTCTAAAACTGAAGATCTCGGAACTGGGTAGTGCTACAGATGTGTCCTCACCAGGGCAGAGGAAAGGGGAAGCATCACCCTCCTCAACATGTTAGTCATGCTCTTTCTAATGGTACCCCAGGATACCAATTTGCCATCTTGGCCGCAATGGCACACTGCTGATTTGTGGCCAGCATGTTATCTACCAGGACACCCAGGTCATTCTCTTCAGAGATCCTTTCCAATAGGTCATCCCCTAACCTGTACTAATTCATGCAATTATTCCTCTCTAGGTGTAGGACTCTCCACCTGAAGCTTATGACCCAGGTGTCTCTCTACCCAGGTGTCTGGTTCTTGACAAATGGCAACATAGCCTTTTGGAGTGTCAGCCATTCCTCTCAACTTTTCTACTCTACTGAAGATTCACTAAAACTATCATTTCAGTGCTTCTCAGCAAAGATGAGCAGTCAGATATGTATTGTGATTTAGTATGACTCACAAACACTGTATGATTTAAGCTCAAGATTCTTTCAGTCACTGTTATTAAGCATTACTTCAGAATTAGTGAATGTAAAGCTGTGAAAGGCTTTCCTTGAGTGAAGTCCACGTTGCTGATCGTTTGATTAGGCAAAAAGATTAATGAGAAATTTCAACAAAAATATCAGGTGTGTAATTTGATTTGCTAAGTTAACTACTGATGCTGACTGGAACAATATCCTCCTACTTTAGGAGAATGACACAATACAGAAGGAAATTCTCTAGTGTTTTCCTAGTCATTGTTAGCTAGTGAATTATCCCCAGTGTCAGAAGTGTTATTGTATAGTATTGAAGTACTATTTGGCATACACCGTAAGAGAAGTATCTGCAGGCAATTCATAAAATCATACCTGCTTTCTATGATTCCATCTTAACTTTATACCACCAGATCTCTTGACCTTCACCAGGTCCGTGTCTCTAATCAAAGTGATCAGAGTATCCTCTCTTCTCGCTGGGTAAGTTCCCGCCCTTACAATTTTAAAATCTAATTAATTTAATCTCATATATATACTCAAAGTGTTTAACAGTCTCATTCTTTATCTCACTTTGAGTACATTTATTTTTGAGCAAATTGCTCATCTGTTATAATACTCAAAGTGCCTGGGAGATATTGCTCAAAATGAAAATTTGAGTGACCACAAGTGTTGTCTCTTCCTAATTCATTTAATAGCCCACAGTAGGGGAAAAAAAAATGAAATGTGACTAAAAACAATGGAGCTAGGTCCTTGCTGATAAGGTGAAAGGACTAAGTCTTGAAAATGTGTGGGCAATAGAAATTCCCTTTGGAGACATTTCTGTAGCTATTGTTTAAAAAGTTCTCCCAACTTCACTTCGGCAAATTGGGAAAATAAATGAGTAGGATGAAAATCATTGTCTTCCATTGCTCAGAGATAAGTTATGTTCTTTTCTCTACAGCACAGCAAACCTCATTTCCACTGACTTCTGATCTGTTCTGGAAAAGTATGTGAATGCCCTCGAGTAGGTGGCATTGTTCTGCTGCCGACTGAAAAAGGTAGAGAAAGCTGTTTTCTCTGTCTCTTTGCGTAGTGATCATTCCAGTCTTATGTAGTTGTGAAATCTGGCAAGGTCATACTTTCTAAATTTTCTGTTGATCTTGACTATGTCATACAGGACTGTTTATGATGGTCACACAGGCACTGAGGATAAACTAACAAAAGAGGCCTAGAGGAATTCAGTGACCAACACCCTGAGTGAAGAGGAGAAATAAACAGAACAACTTATTCAGCTTTTAAGCAGTGATAAATCCAGAGATAGAAATTTACTAATGTTACATTTCCCCCCACCTCCCCACTTCCATCTATTTGAAAAGACTTGCCCTCTGGAACGAAGTTGTTTCCATTCTCAAATACTTGAAAGCAACACAATTAGAAATGTAAATCTTACAAAATTTTATTTTTTGTCTATTACCAGGAAATAAATCATACCCTCCTTAAGTAACTTTTGCAAGTCTGAGCTCCTGCAAGGCAAGCAGTCATTTGC
This sequence comes from Odontophorus gujanensis, assembly GCA_013399175.1. NCBI lineage: Eukaryota > Metazoa > Chordata > Aves > Galliformes > Odontophoridae > Odontophorus > Odontophorus gujanensis. Next base: position 130,607 of record VXAB01011865.1, read on the forward strand.
AGACTTATTAATTCTGATGTTTTTCTAAGTTTTTCTTCCAGCGTTCCCTTGGCTAGCACTAAGAGTACCGGTGAAACGTGTAACTAGTACTCAGATGTCTGAAACAAAGACTGTTCTTGAAAAGCAAAAATATTAATATATGAGATAAAGAGAGCACAAATGTGTTCATCAAGCATCAGATCCTGAACAACACGGAATATTTGACCCACGCAAGATGTTAACTTCAACTTTACAGCCAAATAAGTTTATTTTTCTAAATAGCATCAATTTCAATTTTACAAGACACTGACAAATATTGAGACTGTTTTCCTCCATAACAATTTTTAACAGTGCTATATATAAATATACTATACAGAGTTCTACATCTATACTATGCATGTATACATGTATATCAAATTAAATTTAGTAATTAGGATTCATTCTGTGGTTATGTATACCAGTATGAATTGATTGGCATTGCAGGTTTTATTATATTATAAATTTTTCTTGTATTTCCTTTATTTTTTAATTAAATTTGAGGCCTCTAGTTTTCTTCTTTTCAATCTCATTGTCTCCATCTGAGCAATAGGAGTGAGAAAGCATGCACACTAATTGAGAGCAAGAACAGAAATGAATTAAGATGGTCCAAGAAGATCATTCAATTTTCTGCTGACAAAGCAGATGATAGTTATAATAGGACACCAATCTTGATATGAGGGTAATTATAAAATGGGAAGCAGAAGTAGCAATAATACAGCAACTACAAATATGTGCACCTACATGATCTACAGATCACATGATATAACACACATGGAAGAACAGGGAAATTGATTGCTATTTTCCTTCACATTAGTAGGGTATTGGTGTCTATGCTGATGCAACTTCAGCTCTGATGTTTCATTTTGTGTTAAAGATTATTGTAACGTACATATTGTAAGTATAAAAAGGTACTATAAGAATTCATGTTAATCTCATATCTATCTATCTATCTATATAACATTTACTACAGAGTTTTTAATCTGATTATGATTTTTTTTTTTAATAAGGTGGTATATACTAGTGAACACACCATTTAAAGTGAAATATAATGCGGGCGAATCTATGATGAAATACAATAAATTGTTTTGAAGTCAAATTATTCTAATAATTTAAAAATAATATTTTATTTAATATTTGATTGTATGAAGACTTTTCTGAAAATAATGTTTCCTATTTTATTACTTTGGCCCACAACATCAGAGGTGGATGTTGGTGGTATGGCAGTAGAAGTTGAACCTTCTGGCAAATATTCCATTATGTTTTCTTGCCGGGTGACAGATGGTAGCAGAGAGGCAGTCTGACAAAGTGGTGTCTGGCATGGAAGTGCATAGGAAGCAAAGACATTTAACTGAATTCCTCTGTGCAGAAAAAATGACACCCACTGATATTCACTGATGCTTGTTGAACATTTATGGAGAATGAACAGTGGATATCATCATAGGGAGGTCGTGGGTGGTGATTTCAGTAGTGGTGAGTGTGATGTGCAAAACAAGCCAAGTTCCAGAAGGCCACACAGATTTTAACATGAATGGCAGGCTCTTGCTCACTGCTGGTGAAAATGCATAGCTAATGATGGTGACTATGTTAAAAATAGTATTTAGTTCCTGTGAACTTACACTATCCAATAATGTTATTGTGCTCTTTGCATCTTTTGTAGTACCCATGGTAAAAAATAGGAAGCATTACTTTTGCGGTGATCTATGTATCTAGCAGTTTCCTGCAGCTAGATACTACAAAGAAGGCACAATTTCTAGAAGAGCCTAAGTGAATAGTAAGGAAAAATATAGTTTGGTGAGCTCAATTTCAAGCTCATTAAAGTGACATCATAATATAGTTTTTTTCATTATTTTATTCTGTAAAACATGAGCTACATACTTGAAACAAATTTGTTTATTAATTTAAATTATACAGAGGCTTTTAAAAAAAGTAATCCTTTGTAAACTGTCCTTTACCACAATATAGAAAGTTTTCTACTAGATCTTAGGGTGAGTGTCCCACTCCAATTTATAGGAGGGAGAAGAGGTTCTTTTTAACATAAGCGTACCTGATGGTGAGATTAAGACACAATGGGTCAAATGTTATCGCAACCAGTTTATCATAAATCCTAGTTACTTAGGGATATGGGGAAGATGAGTGATAAAAAAGAGATAAAAAGCAAAGAGTCTTCATAGAAAGCAGGAGAGATAAAATCACCACTGTGGATCCAGCTAGGTTCATAGTAGCTCTGTTGATCTCAGGAACTTGTCTGGTCATCACTGGGGATGGGAGAAAGACAGGAAGCTTCACAGAAAGCAGGCCTCAGGAGGTTCTTCCAAAGAGGTTTTCCCATTAGGGAATTCTCTGTCAAAGGTTTTTATTCTTTTCTTTGGGACTTCTTCTCCAAAGTCCTTAGTTTAGTGAAGGCCCTTTATCCCCCATTTCTTAGTTTTCTTTTTTTTTTTTCTTTCTGTTAGCGTGACATCTCCAACCTGACAGATAAGCCAGCAGGGAGTGGTGCCTTCGTTGCCATGCACAAGCATAATCATCTTTTGCAGTGATCAGCTTCTCCAAGTCGTACCCCGAAAAAGACTGCTGCCCCTATTTCTGCTTATCTTTATACCAATAAGCAGAGGCACTCTGGCACAATCACACCCCCTAAATAATTTGCAGTTGTCAATTAGAGTCTTATCACTAATGCTGATATGTTTAGGCACTGATAATCTGATTTAATTCCAAAACTCTTTACTAGATCTCATTTAGGACTTCTGTAGCTTTGTGAAAACTTTCAGTTTATATTAGACTTACTTGAATAGTAGATATTTTATAATAGATACTATTTTTTTTTTTTTGAAAAAAAAAAGTAAATATTCAGGTTTGAGGAAAGTATTCAGATTATTTTAATCACTCTTTAATGAATCGCTGCTTTCATTAGTAATAAGAACAGGAAACTTTCAGAAAACCAGTGTAACACATTAAAAAGTAATTCTGACTATTAAGATCTGAGAAAAAGAGTTATTAACTTAAATTCCTCACAGACATTCTGAATGCTTGTTCAAATCCTTGAACATCAAAGATAATTAGGGTTTTGACAGAAATTTTAATGGAGAAGGTTCTTTAGCTGTCACTTCATGATTCACCTGAAAAAAAAAAAAAAAGTATCAGCACTGAATTAAAAATGTTTAAAATACTACTGTGATACAAGAGAGCCCACAAAGATATAGAAAGAGAATAGGGAAAATCAAACTCTTCTCTGAAGCCCTTGTACTGACAGAATGCACATGAACTCACAATAGCAAAAGTAGACAATATCACCAATGGCAGTAAAAGCAGAATGACCGTCTCCAAAAGAGTCAGTCAAAGAAAGTTTCAACTAATCTGATACAAAGGAAATAGCAATTCCTAACTAATAATGTAGTGACTGACTGAACCAAAGTATAGGAGGAAAACACACTAGCAAGGCAACTGAGAACTCAATACCACTGAAAGCAGTAGCTCGCCTAATTGGATATCTCTCATCTGGTAGCAATCAAGCTAAAATTCTACAGAGAAAAGCATGAAAGGGAGAAACCAGGAGGCTCTAACTAATTATCAACAGAATGAAAAAAAATTAGATTGAACAGTGAATAAGTTTCCTTCTCAACCACCTGCTGCTTTGATTCTAAAACAATAAGCAAGTTCAAGAATTAAATACTTACAAAAGGAAACTAAAAACCAGCCTGCAGATTTAACAGTGAATATTGCCAGTACACCAATATAAGTGCTGCAGGTTGGGATGTATAACATGTTAAATCTTGTTTTATTTAGAGCTTTTCCTTTTCCTTAAGAAGTAGTGAAGAAGAGAAGTCAAGTAACTTTTCAGACCATGTGTATGACTTTTTCATTTTAAGAGAAAAAAAAAAAAAAGCAATAATATATTACATTGGTTCCATACAGTATGAGACCAGTAGCATGCATGATCAGGACTGATGTTTAAAATTGAAGGTTGCTAGATATCAGTACAACGAAAATCTGATATCCTATTTCATAGTAATAATAGGCAATATTTTATTTCAGTGATTTTTTTCCTATTAATTTTGAAACATGATAAACATTATGAAGTTAAAATTAATACGGATTCAAAATCTGAAAAAACAGATGAGTACTCAACAGATATTTACTGTTATTACTTAATAACTAAGGAAGTTTCTCTCTAACAAAGCTTTTATCTCCCGCTTTTAGATTCTTTTTCAGTACTCAGGATGGAGGTTCTATTTATCACAGAATCACAGAGTCTCAGAATTGTTAGGGTTGGAAGGGACCTCCAGAGATCAACGAGTCCAACCCCCCTGCCAAAGCAGCTCCCTAGCCCAGGTTGCACAGGAAGGCGTCCAGGCGGGTCTGGAACATCTCCAGAGAAGGAGACTCCACCACCTCTCTGTGCAGCCTGTGCCAGTGCTCCGCCACTGCACTGTGAAGAAGTTCTCATGCACAATTGTGTGGAACTTCCTGTGCCTCAGTTTGTGGCCATTTCCTCTTGTCCTCTCACCACACACTTCTGAAAAGAGTCCAGCCTTGACCCTTTGCCTCCTTCTCCTGAGATATTTTTAAATGTGGATCAGATCCCCTCTGAGTCTTCTTTTTTCAAGACTGAACAGACCCAGGTCTCTCAGCTTTTTCTCATAAGGGAGGTGTTCCACACCCTTTAGGATCTTTGTAGCCCTTTGCTAGGCTCTTTCCAGCAGATCTGCCTTTTTTGTACCAGGGAGCTCAGAACTGGACACAATACTCCAGGTGAGGCCTGACCAGGGCAGAGTAGAGAGGAAGGATCACCTCCCTCGACCTGCTGGCCATGCACTTCTTAATACATCCCAATTGTAGATGTGTTCCCAATTGTAGATGTGTTAAAGTCAGTATCTAACGAGCTATCAGAATTAGTTTGTGACTTCAGTGCAAGTTTAGCTTGTGTCCTACTCTGAAATTTCTCAAAGATGCTTAAATCTGCTCTTCTGGTTTCTATGGAAATCCTAAGAATTTACACAAAGTTTTTGCAACCATCAATCTTCAAATGCATATTGGAAATAAAGTTAAAAATCTCAAGTTTTTTTGTTACCAGGAAAATAAGACTGAGTTGTCACCAAATATCACCGAATTGAAATGACCCAGTGAACATTATAGATCATTCATTCAACTCACTGTTTTTACATAACTTTATATAACTCTCATGCCCACCAATCAGCTCTTCCCTTTTAGTTCTGAAATGTATAAATGATTATATCTAATTATGTCACCATGATTAATAATTAAATTTTATTTAAACTGTTCACTCAAATCTTACTTCTTCTTTTGCTTTATGGGTAATGAAACGGTCATTAGCATATCATTAGCACTTTAATATGGAGTGGAAATGTTTACAGTAATTTAGTACTATATACACAACATATATAGCAGTTTTCTATTATAATAATAAAAAAATCCAAGACATTATAGTTGATTTGTTTCTTCCATGTCCTAGTAAGCAGAAGGATTAATTTTTCAGATCCTGCATGCTTCTCAGGTTGGCTATATCTTGATTCCAAGACTGTACTTTACCATATTTTCATTCCCTTCCTTTTTCTTATTATTTAAATTGAATAAAATATTACACTAATAGACTTGATGTGATAGGCATTCTGTTGTGAAGAAATATTTGCACCATCTAGTTACCTGCCAAATACTACTACTCATATTTTTAGCAAAAACAAATAAAGATGTCTATATTTTCAACTTTGTTGTCTACATTTCAATTTTGATACAGTGGAGAAATGGGTTCAGTGGAGCATGGAAAACAAAATGGCATCATAAGGCCTGATATCAAAAGGCTTTAATTACAATAGTTGTACCCAAACTACAACAAAGAAATCGTATTTAAAGATAAGTATTTCACCACTATTTTTCTAAAATGCTCTTGCGAAGATTTGAAACAATATGAAGCCATGTAAATTACAACCTAAAAGAGGGAAAATCCCTGAAAAGAGAAAAGAACAAAAGCTACTATAAAGACTATAAAGGAAATTGTCAAAGAGCATAAAAGTAAATTGACTTCTTACAAGGACAACAAAACTGTAACATTGAGGAGGGTGAGTTTTGAGCATCATAAACAAATTCTCAATATTTCTCTTCTGTGCCCCTCCATAATATTTCCATATTAGGAAATAAAACTGTCATGAAATTTGACATAGTGCATTGCTCAAAGCAATTAAAATTTAACAGCGTTGTTGAAGAATGTCAGCATAAACTTATCTACCTTGAATAACTAGATACTTGGAATCAGTACCAAGTTGATGTTGATTTACTTAGGAATAGAAGTTCCCATAATTCCATTCATGCTACTGATATTTTAATTTCCATGAGATTAATTATTGTTGACCATAAGGGTAAGCTTTCCTCATCTGTGGGTTTGTTTTTCCTTATTAATTAACTTTTGTACCAGTATATATCAATTGTATGTTTGTTAAAATCAGTATGAATTAGTTCGTGTTTTCAGTGCAAGTAAGAACAGGCCCTAACAGACAGATTAAATTTTGAAATTTAAGAAACAAGCTCATACTCTACCTTTCCAGTTGCAGCTATTTTCTCTCTCTCTTTTTTTTTTTTTTCTAATATATCTGACTGCAAATTTATTTGAGCTGCTAGATCAGAGCCACAGACTTTGAGTGAAGATAATAGTTTTATTACAAAAGTAGCTGTTTTTAATTGTGAGATTTCATTTGACCAAATCTTAGTCATTCTGATGATTCAATTGTTCAACAAAAGTTTAAAAATACCTCTTTTTAGAGTAGTTTTTATTTCAATGTTAGTGTACTTGTTCTGCTTAGCCTTTAGCAATTGTTATATCACTCACATCTCTAAAGAACTAGAAAACTGCTCAAAGAATTAGAAAACAGCTATGCTGGTTTACACTCATTTCCTTCTAAACAACTAACATTCTTTCCTCGTTATATGAATATCACATCTCTTCTCACAAGGTACAGGGAATGTTTAGATAAATGAGAATATTATAATAATATAAACAGGAAAAACATTCTAGTGTATCACAAAAGTGTATAATTCCATGTATGTTTATGTCTTCTGATGAGCCAAGGCACATAGACTGATACCAAGACTGTAGCATTTTAGATGTTATATTTTAGTTGTGTTTCCTCATTTTGTTTTTCAAAGAAAATTTTATTTATTTAAGAGTTTTCAAATCAATGTGACTAAAGAAGTCATAACATAAGCATGCAGAAAATTGAAAACATGAGCTAACTCACTAGATTACTGAGAAGATTTGGGAAAGAAGTTGTATTCAATTATATAAGTGGTAAACTTACTGTGTAGACAAGTAACAAGAGACACTGTCAGAAAGGAGGCATCTATATTATGGTGCTAAATTTGTTCTCCATAAATCAAAAATCTACTTCATGCTTCTTTTTGGGTGACCTGGAGTTTAAAGAGAGAAAATGACTTCACAACTCTTAGTGAAGTAAACTCACTGGTTATAAACTGAATAAGCACTGGTAATAAACTTAGTAAGCTTTTACTCCATGTAAAAGACTGATGCACTATAATTTCCATGAGTTATTACTTTACTCAAATATAACTGAAAAATCCCTGGAAAATTAAGCTTTTATAGACTGAATGGTAGTTCAGTGACTATATATTAACAAGCTTTGCAGAAGATCCCCTACTATAAATGAGTAGCAGATACAGTAGGTGCAGCTAGGTTCTTATTTAGAATCTTAATTCTACTGCAATCAAATGTATTTCAGCATTATCACAGGAAATGTACTACATATACAAACACTGTGGAATACAAATACTCTTCAGAGTTCAATATGTGCTGTTTCAAATTTTAATATGGTTTCAAGTACTTGCTCACCTTCAAACACTGGAACATCAGTGCTGAATCAACAGCAGTATTGCAATATACAATCAGGCCTCCCCTTTCAAACTCATGGTTTAATACCTTGCCAAGATCACCTTATTCACCTCTCTGGTTAGCTGTGGAGTACAGACAGAATGATCCTGACTGGCAGACCCCCAGATATTGAGGAGGGAGAGAATTGCAGCACAGCTATCCTGAATGGATGCAGGTTTGTGCTGCACTGCACTAAGCTGCCTAACTTGTGCTGCAGGGCAAGCCCAGCCAACTCCTTGAGAAGCTGCAGACTGTACTTGGTGATGGAGATTACAACAATATTATGGCATTGCCTTTATCTAATAATGCTGCAAGAAGTTCTCATGAGAGCATTGCTTCTGTTTAACTGTAGAAATGCTGAATAGTTGTTAATAAATGACATTTTAAAAGATACCCAAGTGACTTTCTAACAGGCATTGTAATGAACCAGCACGTCCTGGAGCCAAACATGGGCCTATCTGTGGTGTATTTTTCTGACTGTTCCAAAATGCGATTGATTGTAGACTGTCCATTGTTTTTTTCCTGAAAACGTTTGGAAAATCCTGGGTCAAGATAAGCCATTCTGATTCAGTCTATGTAAACTGTTCAGGTTTTCATTACTTGCAAAGAATGGCTATTCTTCTACCAGTAGTAAAGACGACCTGCTTCTGTGAACATTTCCACTTAATAGAAGCCAAAGATTATTTTACAATCTATTTAAATTATAAACTATATTTCTTACTGGCATGGAATATATTCCCATCACAAAGCACATGGTAAGATTTACATATGTATATATATATGGTATGCATATACATGTATATTGTATACTTCGTTTACTGAAACTGTACTTCAGAATCTGTTCAAGAAAATATACTGAACGGATAGATTGAACTAGAAAGTATGAAATCCTCTCTGTCCTTACTGGAATTATCTTCATAAATCATGTTCTCAGGTAGTATCAAAAATTGTTTCCAGCATCTTTCATGATTTTAAATACCAACTTGTTTGTATGAAAGTAAAGCTACTGCCAGATGTGGATAAAACTTGCCACTTCTAAATTTCTAGGGAGTTGAATCACACAGGTTTACTCAACAAAGGTTTTAGAAAATACAGAACATTTGAGTGCCTAAGAGATGGTAGGTTATATGTCTGAATTCAAATAAGGGATCCAAACTGGGAAATAAATTCTCTAGAATAGATTAACCACAGGCATTATTCCAAGGAACCATCCTTGGGTTTAGGTTACATGCACTCAGTTTCTTTCTTTTACACAGAACAAGCTTTCTTTAAACAGTTACTTATTCCCAGAAGGATTTTAAAACTATTCTCTCCCAGCTGAGTGAAAACAGTGCCTCAGCTGTTATATCTGCAGGGAATAACAGATGAGTAACTATGCATCCTGTATGCAATGCCTTGCACACCACTGATTTTAGTCGTCTTTTCATTTAATGCTTTCTTTCCACATATATAAGCGATAATTTGACTTTTCAGGCTATTTTCCAGATAACAACATTTATCTATCTACCTATCATCCATCTATCTATCTATCTATCTATCTATCTATCTATCTATCTATCTATCTATCTATCTGTGAGAATTTCAGTAAATACATAATGCTATTACTACTACTGTAGTTGATTATCCAGTGAATAATTCTCACCAGAAAGAGGGTAAAAACATACAAAATAAACAAAAACTTTATTCTGCTTTTGACATATCTAGATCATAAATATGAGAAATGTAAGACATGAGAAGACAATGCAATTAATGTGACTACATCTTCCATTCACAAACCACACAGCAAATGTTCCTAAATTAGACACACATGCTGAAGTCAGTGGTGTTCAAACCATTCATGAACAGGAAAAGGCTAATTATTTTATCTGAAATGCTAATCCAGCTGCCAATGTAATATAATTTTGAGGTTAGTATTTAATTACTGTTGAAAGCAATGAAGAAAATTTGTCTGAAGGATACCATGTGGAAGTCTACAACAGTTTACGATAAGCACCACATACGTTCCTGTATTTTCAAAGGTGCTGGCACTAGAAGTTTTAATAAAGCATGTGGTAGACCCTGAATTTAATTCAGCGCCAGTCTGTGAAAAGTTTAACAACTTCTATGTAGATGTAGATTCAGTCTAACATCTCCTTGTTTAAAGATTAGTTATTTAGTTTACTGTTCAAAATCCTGCTATATTTTACTGTGAGTTTGATTGTAGAAATGTCTGCAGAAAAAGCAACTATATTTTTTTTGTCTAATCAAGTTACTTTATTTCTTTGAACATGGAAAGACATAACTGGAAATTTATTTGAGACTTTTAATAAAGAACATTAGTCACAAAAATTGCACACTCCTTCTTGGATTTGTTTCTAATAATGTATTTCTTTAGCTAATAATTAAGTAGGATTTTAATACTTAGTGATCTCTCTTTCAATACATGTCCAATATTTTACTGGACTTTTCTATGGTGGCTTGAATAGTAGGGCAAGAATTTGCACGATAGCACTACATACATTATCAGTTTGCAGTGTACTGTCATTTCATACCTGTTTTTTGAAGGTACACTCAGATATCAATACAAGCAATTTTTCAGAGCACTCTGAAGTCATATAAAGAAAAATTTTAACTGCTTAAAAATGCAGGAAAACAATCACACTTAGATGTCACTTCTAGCAAGAAAGGCTTGACAAGAGACATTGCATTCTGTCAGAGGCTTTGTTATAATTACATTTTAATAGAATAGGTAGGTTTTCTTTCTTAAGGTTTGCAAAAAAAATAAATAAAAAAATATTGTTTACTGTGAACCTCAAAGGATAAGGACACATTCCACCAGAAAAACAGAATTGCAACTGATGTTATTGACATTTTGACATGCAGTGCTAGTAAGGGTCTTATTACAACTGAAGAAGGATCTGTTCTTGTGCAGCCAGAACTGAGTTCTGCAGTTTCTTCTTGTTTTGTATAATGCCATGTATATATGAAATGAGTTGCTTATACTAAATACAGCACTGTATGTTTTTATTCACACATTATCTATTTATCACACTGTCTTATTGTTAATAATATTGTCTTATTATTAATATTCTTGCTTCCTGTGCATCTTGGGTTATCTATGCTTATGTTTGTCCACCACAGTATTTCTGCCAACAGCCAAAGATATTTCTGTTCAAAAGTGATTTTCAGGACTTTGGTCTTCTCTCTTTTTCAGTGTGCTTGAAATTGCTTTTAACTAATCCATGAGCTGTTCTTCCTATCAAGTAAACAATTGAAAGAGAGTACTTAAAGTAGACAATGAAATCAATTGGCCTTTTTGCCTCTTTGAATATAACACTCAAACTTTTGTAAGGGTACATCTGTAGTCACTTAACTTTTTAATTATATTTGATATTGAGGGAGAATTAGAATGTTTATTTCCTGTTCTAGTCAACTATCATGTGGGTCAAAAAAAAAAAAAAGGAAAAATTATTTTCTGGAATTTTTATAAAATAACTGATATCAAAGCAACACTATCCTCATTAATGGATAAATAAACATCCTAAAAACAAGTAAACCAAGCAGTTGCATTTCATTCTATATCATAAATTATTTATTCATTCAAAACATTCAGTAGAAGGTTATAAGAGTGGATTAGAACATTAAATTAGACTATTTGGAGTTAGAATATCTAAGTCACCAATGAAAATGTATGGTTCTTTCATTAAAAAAAATTAAAAAAAGAGACAGCTTTGCATTGCATAAAGGTGGATCACATCCTCAAGTGACAGACATGGAAAACTACATATTAAGTAGTACAAATGAAATTTGGCCACATTCTAGTTTTATGTGAAGATAAACATTTTTTTTCAGGCTATAAAAAATTCAAACTTAAAAAGAAAAACCTTTTGACAAGAAAAGTTGTTGCTGAAAAGTGGATTCACTTGAGACATTAGAATAAATATAAAGAAAAATGAAATAAAATATCTCATTTTCCTGCAAAATATTAAATATTATTTTTAGTCTTTACAGACAAGCAAACAAAAGCTCTGAAAAATACACCCTAGCCACTAGTAAGTGACTTCTGCATGCTTTCAAATACTATGGTTAGTCAATGTTCAAATGTCTCTGTATGAAAGAAATCTGGAAATCAAAATAAGGAGAACCTTAGTTAATGTTCAGAACTGTTGATCAACCAGATCAGAAAACAGTAAGTAAGATAGCATAAATCCAGTAACTTGATGTCAAACACCTAAGTCACCTTATCAGCTTCAAAGGCAGTTCAAATACTCCTTATCTGTGGGGTATTAAGAAGGGGAGGTCATATTGCTTAAGAGCAAAAACTGGAAGGCTTTTGCTTCACATATTCTCATTGACTCTACTGAATCACCAGTGAAACACGGAATACAAGAATAATTTTATCCTGAACCATTTCCTTTTCAAACTAATTTTCAAAAGAATTCTTGCTCACTCCTTAAATGAAGACAACAGAAAATTAAACTTAGGCAATTCCCTCCTTTCTCAGTGCCTACCTTCACATTCTTTCTGCTCACAGCTTGCTTCTGAGTGTCTTGTTCCATTAAAGACATTTTTGCAAAGCAGAGTTAGAAAGATGAACACTTGAGCTGCTGCCTAAAAGCTACAAATGGTTGTTTCAGGAGTTTCTAGCTAGCTCTTAGGCTTATTCAGTGCTACCAGAAGATAGCACAGCATTTATCCTTGCAGGATGCCTTTGTCTTGAAGACATGAAACAAAAGACTTGCTTTTACTTCAAATTTGGCTATAACATGTCAATGTATCATTTTCCTCTTTGTCTTAACTATTCAGAATTTAAATTAGAGGCTTAATTAGAGCAGAAGGTGGTTCTGTTTTCCTCACAAGTCGTTCTGTCACAAAAGAATAAAAAAAAGGTTTTAGTAAATAATTTATAGACATTTCTCCCTGAGCTGCTTCGAACCTTTCAACTCTGGTATACACTGACACATAGATTGGAAACTAGAATTAAAAAGAGTTTATTAGATATCATTATTGGATTCCTTATCTCTACAAGTACAAAAACTCCTGAAATTAACCATTTAAATTGCTCTTCAATCCATGTGTAGGAAATAGTTGGTGGAAATAAAGACGTAGAAAATTCTTCATCTCTGATAACTTTGAAGTAATGATGTGTGGAAAGTATTAGTCATAAATAATCAGAAAGGAGAACAAGTGAAGATTTGTTTCAGGCAAGAAAGATTACTACAGCTGAAGTAACTCCAGAGTTGAAAAATAACATTAAGCAAAATCTAGATTTTTTAGTTTAAAATTTAAACCTTACCAAACTTAAAGAGGAAAAAAAGGGTTTCTAAATTTACAGTCCCAGATTCTGAAAGTTTTAGAAGACCCACTAATTCCCACAATAACTACACACATTTCTTCTCTCAAGCATTGTACAGCCTTGATCCTCGTCATTTCAGAACAACAGCAGCATCTCTGAAAATTTTTGTACAGAAGCATCTACAATTTAATTTTTTTCACTTTTGTGATCTTAAAGGGTATAGTAAGATTCCCCAAGTAAACTCAGTGGATTAGCTGTACTGTTTTCCAGAAATTATCTCCCAATAATAAAGCCTTTACTAATCTTTTTTATAGCAGAAACATAAAACCATGGTATCCTAACGGAATCCTGAATTATACCATTATATAGAAACTACAGGGAAATAAAATTAAAAAAAGAAAAAAAAGAAAAAGAAAAGAAAAAAAAAACCAAAACACCAGAATCTCATTTTTTAAAACACTTTTCAGGTATGTGAAAATTTTTCCAACATATCCCTAACAAATTCTGTTTTTCTCTTTTTTCTCTTTTTTTCTCTTTTTTTCTCTTTTTTTCTCTTTTTTCTCTTTTTTCTCTTTTTTCTCTTTTTTCTCTTTTTTCTTTTCTTTTCTTTTCTTTTCTTTTCTTTTCTTTTCTTTTCTTTTCTTTTCTTTTCTTTTCTTTTCTTTTCCTGTTTCTGAGGAGCATCTAGCATCTAACTGCTATTGCTGAATATTCTTGGTCAAAATATAGGGCCAAACCATTTAAAAGTACCAAATCCTTAGGAGAAAAAGAAAAATAAAAATCACTAGAAGCTACTTATGCTTTAGTTTTGCCAGTATCACCTACAGTAATGTAAAGGCAAAAGCATGGTAAGGTTAGCAAGCACTTCCTTTATACTAATTTTATTTTCTAATTATTTTACAAACTGTCTTCTCACCAAGACACATGCACTACAACTTGTCAGTCTTCAAATTACTTTTCAATCTTGAGGCTGGCACATTTATACTACTTAAAAATTATGCACTTTGACAAGCAGTTTAAAGGTACATGTCAATCAAACAAGGGGATGCTATTTTTCTCAGTTACTTCCACTGTTGACATATGGTAAAGGAAAAACAAGTGGGGTATTTGTCATAAGGCTTCACTTACTGATGTTATTTTCTAAGTAACACAGCCACGGTATATAACTTTCACTTTCAAAGGACTTTCCATTTTTTTTTCTTTTCTCTCTTTTTTTTTTTTTGGACTTGTTGATCAGACAACTGCAATGGTACATATTCTGCCCAGATTAATTTACACCAAAAGTTCTTTTAGTGCATTTGCATAGTGTCTGGGAGCACAATCGTATGTTTTGCTTCTGCTGAGAGCACAATTAAAAAAACCTCTCCTATAAAGTTTCATATTGAAAGCTATCCATATGAAAGAACTTTTCCAAATAAAGTCAATTTTAACCAAGAAATAGGAAAGCCATGTTTTAAGAAGCTGCCAGAAAGAATCAGGAGATTTTTGGTAACTCTTTTGTCCTTATCAGTGACCAGTGATGAACGCTTTGGTCATGTACAGGGAGGTTCTCACCCCCTGATCTTTGAAATCATCAGTTCAGGTACTTTCAAAACTGTAAGTTAAATCCACCTATTTTTAGTCCACAGATATGTACTTTTTTTGTGTGTGTTATCAAACATTCTGACAAAATTCCACAAGTATTAAGTTTTATAAATAACTTAGTTCATATTGCTGCTTCTTGCAATAAAGCTATAAAAACATAAAATAAAATAGTCATGTTCCTTTTCTGAAACATTTTCTCCGCAGATCTAATGATTAAATAGTCTTCTGCCATAACTTTCTCCATTATGTACTTTACAAACTAGGAAATCCTAACCTACTTAATATCTGCTTAGATGGAAATCATTCCTTACCTGTGAATGTACTACTTACCCTCTCTGCTCTGTCACATTGAAGGAGGTTGAAAAAAATAGTATTCCTACTTCCTATACAACTATTCCAGATGCTTCCTCTCAGGCAAGCTGAAATATAAGGTAAACCAGTGCTTACAAGTGATAGAAGTAAAGGAAATAAGCATATCAGTACTGAATAACAACTTGCTGTGATTTTCCCCCATCTTATTATGATTTCCCTTCTTACTCCTATAAGCCTAAAATAATTTATAATTGTTAGATACATTCCTATTCCTAAAGATTAGAATTAAATTAGTGTTTCAGGGTGTAAATAAGTTATGAAGAAGATCCACTTATAGCAGTATTTCTGGATTTATGAGATCAAGAAAGTAATAAAATTCACTGTGAAGAGCCAGGTTGCAAATCAACTGAGACTAATAAATGAAAGGAATGTCGAGATGTATAATTCATATCTGGATGGCTTTTGCAAAAAAAATATTTTTCCCCTAATCTAGTAGAAGAACGAGCAGGGTTCATGTGAATATGGAAATGAACAAAGATGTTCTAATAAGTCCAAAAAGATTCACTTGTAAGCCACATTCTAATTGCATACAGGTGAAAACATGAAATCTCTAATATATAGAAAGTGTGCAGTAGCCTTATGAGTCTTATTTAAAAAAGAAATAATTTTATTGTGTCTACGTATGTGTCTAAAAAAATCAGTGGTATTAGCATGCAGTAGATATTAAACCCTATTATATACTATATCCAATTTTATTTAATGAGTAATTTTCATTTCAAGGACACCCTCCATTTCCTTTATGACAATCCAGAAGCAACTAAACCTTCTCAGGACAGATGACCGAAAAAAACCCAAACAACCAACAACACTGTATCAGTCGTAACAAATTTGCTTCTGTGTCTTCACAACGGATGTGGGAACTGGAGATATAAATAGATGTCTGGATGAAAAATTTATTACTATTGTCAAATATATGTATATTTACACTTACAGAGTTTTCAAAAGCCCTTAACTCCTCAGTGCAACTTGGTGTAGTCATAACACTGCATTAATTTTATTGGATACTTGAGAGGACAACAGGCTACCTGGTTAAGGAATACAAGAAGATAAAGTTACGGTTTTTTCTGTATTTTTAATTCTAGTGCCAAATATGTCTAAATCAGAACAGATACTTTACTTAATTAGATATATTTAAAGAAATGCTTTTCTTTATTAAAGGCTTTAGAGCTAAGCACATAATTAGTCTACGCTGTGAATAACCTGAGAATTATAGATATGTTGGCCTATAGCTAAGAGTATTAACAGTAATAATTTATATATTTTTGCTCATTTGCTTATAAGCTTTGTGTATAACTGGATCCAAATTTTCATGTCCAGCTATTATGGAGTGGTCTGAGAAACTGAGGTACTTCCTCGTAGACTTCTTCATTTAATTGTATTTTTAAAAATCTGAGTTATCTATCTGTAGGGCTAGAATTTCACTTGACCAAAATGAACATGTACCAAATGAATTTCCTTAGACATCAAATAACATGCTTAATTACATGCCTAAGACCTATATAGGTCTATACAGCTAAATTTCATTTGATGTTTCTTGGCTTATGGACAGTTTCAAAATTATTTCCTTATATAACACTAACTGCAGTAAAGGTACACAAGGATGGAATCTAACCCTTGATCTTGAAGTATCAGAAGGGAGATTAAAATAAAGGCATAATACAAAACAACAACAACAACAACAAAACAATCAATCAAACAAGCAAACAACAACAACAACAAAAAAAAAAACAAACAAAACATTTCATATTAAATACAAATATTTGTCTTGGTAGATTGAAAGGCAGTCTGTCCACCAGACTGCAAAGTCAAATTCACCCTGTGCCTCCTCTCTGGTCCATCATATCCTAAACTTTTGTCTATATGGAGAGATTTCGAAAGAGATTCAAACTGTCTTCTCTCACTTCAGGAAGCTACAGACTAGTAACTAAGACATGCACTTTGAAGGTGGAAGATGTAGATCAGTTTTCAGTAAAAGAATGTAAGTGAACATTTCCATGTCCAACCTATTTGGTGGGTGCACTAAATGATATTCTACTAGGCAACGTACAGTATAGGAAACATGGGAAAAACTTATCTCTCCTCCATCAGTGGTTTAAAATTGATCTAATTTAGGTTAGTGTTTGAAGAGATTGGTCCTGCCATGTTTTATGGCCTCTGGGAGTGTTTTTGCTGGATTGAGATCTTGGGGTGATTCAAGCTTCACTCCACCTAGTTTCTCAATCTAAACTGAGCTCAGACATGATCTAAGTGCTGAACTGTGTAAGTCTGCCAAGTATAGGACAATTCTGGGCACGTGCAGTGACTTAATAGGTACCTGAAGAGATTTAACATCAAAAGTTGAGGAGCTTACAGAGATTAGGTGTCTCCAGCTCAGGAGGTGAGTCAAGACTTTATAATCACAATTTTCCCTCAGCAGCCAAAACTTGTTTTCTTCTAGTACCTAAATCTTGTACTAGAACTTGCCTTGAATGGCCTCTATATCTAAAATAGAACAAAATCTGTCATTATAAAGTAGTAGATTACTTTTTATTCCTTTTTTTTTTTTTTTCTAGTAGGTACCTGCAGAAACATATTTCATTAGAGAACTGATCTTAGCAGTATATTAAATGCTTATCAGTAAGGCAGCAACTCATCAACTATGTTTCTGTAACAATGATTCTCTTGATCTAGGTTTTAGCAATACTTATACACCATGCATTTGAGTAGAAAAACAACAAAAATGCATAGGGCACATGACACTGAGTGTATATTTGCCTCATAGTATTAACCGCATTAACAATATTCAACCTCAAGTTAACTCACTTCAATATTTTCTGAAATAATTATGACATGCAGTAATGTGGAAGTATGTCAGAAGATGCCTGAAATTAGAAGAAATGAGTGCTGATCACCATCACTGAATATGTCAAGGGTTTAGCTGAAGAAATTTGAATTTTTCAGATTTTGAAGAGCGGTCAGAGACAATACTCATAGCAAGTTGGGCCACACTATCCTTAAAGCCTATTTATGAAAACTCAATTTCAAAATCAAGTCATCTGAATCACAATTGAATAAATGTTCATATGATGCAGGAGATGTAGGCATGATAATGTTGATTACTACGTGTGATTACAGCCAAAGAAGAACCAAACAAACAAACAACACTGTTGTGATCACTGTTGTGTGTTCCTAAATTGTGTAATTGTTTTTAAGTATCTCTTCTCACTGTAAAAAAAAATGCATAATTTTTTCTCAAAGAGCTTACCAGTGATACTGGCTTCAGTAAGCTTTTCTGTGATCATTACTACATCTACTTTGAAATCCGCTTTTTTGTTTAAGTGCTTTATTTTGAGGCTGTTCATGTTTGAAATGGTAGGTCAATCTCTATGCTGTGACAAGTATAAAAGTGAACCTTGACAACAAAACTACTGAAAGAGTCCTCAAACCTTTCTGAATATCTTTTTAGGGACTGTTTTATTAGAGATTTAAAGACGTTGTACAAGAAAACATGGTTCCTCAAGCTCTGAATTTTCTAGTCAAAAGACTCAGATGAAATCACTGTATTGGTGCTTTTGTGTTTATGAGTTTTCTACCCCTAGAGAAAAGTTCAAATAGAGCCATAGAATCACGGAATCATAGGATGGTTTGGAAGAGACCTCAGGGATCATAAAATTCCAACCCCCCTGCCACAGTCAGGATTGCCAGCTGCTACATCAAGTACCAGATCAGATTGCCCAGGGCCCCATCAAACCTGTCCTTGAAAACTTCCAGGGATGGGGCATCCACAGCCACTCATGGCCACTTGTGCCGATGCCTCACTGTCCCCTCTGTGTAAAACTTCCTCCTGTCATCTAATCTAAAGGTCCTTTCCTTTAGCTTAAAACCATTCCCCCTTGTCTTATCACTGTGTAAAATATTTATTTTCCTCATGTTTATAAATTCCCTTGTCCAATATAAAGGAGGGAGACAAGGCTCTTAGATTATGTGTTTACCCGGCGTGAGATTGAGAAGTAACAGTTCAAATGTTGGTCCAACCAGTTTATTGCCAATATTGACCAGGGAGATGGGGAGGAGGAAGGCGGATACTGTTACCAGTAAAGGTGATGGGAAAGGGAAGGCGAGTGATAGGAAAGATAGGAAAGAAGCAGAGGGTTAGTACAACGCAGGGAAAGTCACCAGCCAGGATCCTAGGGGCGGTCCGGTTGCAAGCGGCTCCGATGGTCCAAGGCAGAAGAGCAGGGATGGTATAAGCGGGGAGAACAGCAGCAGCGACGGCAGCCTTGAGCAGCAAGCAGTTGTGCTGGAGAAGCGGCACTGGGTCAGCACAGGAGTAGCGGCGCGGGGTCAGTCCAGGAGCAGCGTCAGCCAGCACCGGAGAAGCAGCGAGGGGTCAGTGATCAGCTCCAGAGGTCTCTCCTTAGAGAAGTCCTCTCCAGAAAGCAGCAAACAGTGATCAGCTCGTGAGGGTTCAGATGGTAGAAACACCTCGAAGGAGCGGCGAGGTCCAGGAGAAAGCAGCATGTCTCAGGCAGCAGGCCCAGGAGGGAGTTCAGCAGCAGGGATCAGCTCATGAGGTTTCCAATGGAAGACTCCCCGCTCTCAAGGAAGTCGAGCCCTCTTTTATCCTCCATTTCTCTTGCCTACATGACAAATCCCGTGCTAGCATGCCAGGCAAGCATCTCCTGAGATGGCTGTCTCCCCACGGAGATGAGTACCACACAAGAGTGTTCAGCGGTCATTGAGTTGCAGCTTATCTCTGTTTTGTTGCCCCAGGACATGCCCATCTGCTTGTCCCTTAGACAAAGGATTTCGCAACCCTTGCCCAGGACTTGCTTGGACATGTTCAGACATGTTCATCAGCAAACTCTGAGGCAACGGTATAAAATAATAATCTCTTACATCCCTTCAGAAGGCTGCAATGAATTCTCTCAACAGCCTTCTTTTTCCAGGCTGAACAAGCCCAGCTCCTTCAGCCTACCTTTGTAGGAGAGGTGCTCCACCCCTCTGATCATCTTCGTGGCCCTCCTCTGGACTCTCTCCAACAGCTCCACATCTTTCCTGTGTTGAGGGCCCCAGACTTGAATGCAGTACAATTGGGGCTTCCTAAGGGCAGAATAGAGGGGGACAATCACATCCCTCGTCCTGCTGGCCACTCCTCTTGTGATGGAACCCAGGGTACTACTGGCCTTCCAGACTGCAAGTGCATGGATATTCTCAAGGAGTTCTTCTCCCAGTTTCTATACGTATCTGGGATTACCTTGACCCAAGTACAAAACCTTGCACTTTGCTTTGTTGAACTTGATTATGTTTACAAGGGGTCCTCCCTTTGAGCTTCTCACTGACCCTCTGGATGGCATCCCTTCCTTCTGCCATATCAACCACATCACTCAGATAGGTAGTATATTGTTTTCAGCACATGAGTTCCTAAATTTTCCTGGATCAAAACCATGTTAACAAAATTAATTGCAACATATAAGCAGGGCATTTCAGACAAAATTCTATACTTGAGCTATACTCATCTGAATCCCATAATAGTTATGATCCTTGCAATTGATAATATAATATTTAAAAATTTACTAATTTTTCCTTGACTCTTCTATGACGTTATTAATTAACTTGTGATCATTCAGATATACTATTTTTTCCTTCTTTACTCAAACTAAGTTCTGCTGGGAAGGGAAAATGAAGATCTGAGAAATGAAAAGAATCTGAATGTAGATAAAAGAGCATTTTCTTTTTAAAGTGCATTCCTTTTTGTCTTCTTTCTTTCTTAAGAGAAAAAAGAAAAAAAAAGATCTTTACAACAGATCTCAAGCTACAATCTATTGAACTTTCTAGTACAAAGTTCCACCTGGTGCTAGATAATCACAGACAACTTTTCTTTGATCTCTTCAACATGAAACTTTTCAAGTCAGGCTGCTGCGACCACTGCCTACCACGCTGTCTAATACTGAATCACTTTTAACTTGTACTTCCCAGCCAGTCTATACTCGTCTTCCCTTACATTCAATCGTGAACTTTTTTGTAAAACTGGTTTGTGTTTGTACAAATTTCTCATAAGTATTGCCATATTGCAAATAGAAATCCACAGCTATATAAAATCATCTATGCATGTTGCTCTGCCTCCTGTTTATTCCTATGGAAACTACATCAGATATAAAGATCACAATAACACTAATGGATAGAGGAAAATCTCAGTTAAAAAATACTATTTTTCAGTGTAGCCAGTAGCATTAGCTATGCATCTTCACTAGCAATGAACACAAATCTGCATGTCACACCTGTGCACCACTGGAGGTGACCCACTGTTTCAAATCTTCTATGATGATGCCAGTGCTAGGCAAATATTGCCCACGCAGTCCATCTTGGACCTGTCCAAACAAATGGAATTCAGAAGGTGCCCAATCTGGACTATACAGTGAGTGTGGTAGAACAGTCCAGCCAAGACCGACAATGTGCTCTAAGGTCTTCAAAATAGTGTGGGGCCTGCTTTATTGTGTTACAAGAGAAAAGTTGTCTTCTTTTCTGACCTGACTCTGGATGTTTGAGCCATCATTATTAAGATGTAGTGGTCAGAGTTGGTGGTTTGTCCAGGGAAATCCAGAAGGATCACCTTTCTTATCCCCAAAACACAGTGCACTTCCCTTTACCTACTAAGGGCTTCATCTTGAACATTTTCTTTGATAGGAAATTCACATGCCACAACACCACGCGCTGCGGTTTGGAATTTGGCTCCTAGTTGGTGATTCCATGTCTTGTCACTGGCGTGATGAGATCTTCTTATCTTCATAGTGGTTCAATAGGTCCTGACAAACTTGCGTATGGTTCTCTTTCTGCTCCTGTGAGAGTGTTCATGGGATGAACCTGGTGTAAACTTTGTGATATTACAGCATTGCCACCATCATTTCCAACCACGGAAGCTGATATTCTGCTCCACACACAATTCGATGGTCTTAATATGCTGATTTGCATGGTATTTGCATGTATTTCTGATACAAGTTAGACTACCATTGGCCTTCTTGGGCACCTGGGCACACTGATGGTTCAGGTTCAGCTGGTGACTGGCAAACAAATCTGGGTCTTTTTCTGTTTGACTTTCTAGCCACTTTCCAAAACTTGTACTGCTGCATTTGAATTCTTGAGACCCAAGTGCAGCACCTAGGACTCAGTTTTATTGACTGTCATATGATTGAACTCGGCCCGATGATCCAGCCTATCCAGATCCCTAAGCAGAACCTTCATATCCTCAGGCAGATTGACAATCCCAGTCAGTTTGGTTCTTTCTGCAATCTTACTGAGGGTAATTCTCCATTCTCTCATCAATAAAATTGATACAGATATTAAACTAAACTAGCTTCAATACTGAGCCCTGGGGAGCACTACACTACTTAATGCTGACTGCTAGCCAGATTTAACTCAGTTCAAAATGACTGAGCCACCACCAAATCATTTTTTACCTATGGAACTGTACATCTGTTCAAGCCATGAGCAGCCAGTTTCTCCAAGAGAAGACTGTAGGAAACTGCATCGAATGCCTCATTAATTTCCAGTAAAAGCCTTTCTCTTGTCCACAGTGTGGGTCATCTTGTCATGAAAGGAGATAAGGTTATCAGGCAGGACATGCCTTTCATAAATCTACGCTATGTCTGAACATCTGTTTCTCCTGTATGTGCTGTATTGGTGGAACTCAAGATTATCTGTTTCATGACCTGGTATAGTGGTTAGACTGACAAGCTGTAACTCCCTGGATATCCCTTACCTTTCTTGTAGATTGGAATAGCTTTCAGCAACTGCCTATCAGATGGGACTTTCTGGTTAATTCCTCAATTGACAAGAAAATACAATTGCATTAAGTGAAACTGCAGCCAAAGGGATCTGTCAACCATTATATTCAGCTAGTGAAATTATTAATATACGTACTCCAGCATTTACTTTATTAATACATACACTAAAAATACTACCAGGAACTTTTAGAGGACTGAAGGTGATTAAGATGAATCTATTTACTGTAATTTTCTCTTTCAGTTATTGCATATTTGCTCAGTAAAAAACTCTCAGTTTACAAGCTGTGTGAAGATTAAAACCTGCAATCCAAGCATGAGATGCAGACTGAAATTGGCAATAAGGGCAAGTTGGTTTGTATTAACGAAAAACACTACAAAATTAAAGAGGAGTTTGTTGCAGACATTTTCTCACTGTCTGCCTGTGTCATATGCTTTCTCTCTCTTTCAAATCTTTCAATTTTCTCTAAAAGAATGGTGCACCTGAGTCAGGATATTTGTGACACTTTTCTGTTTATACATAGAAATGACTATGCATTTCTTACTTATTATGCCTGAAAACTAACTGTCCCACTTAAATCATGAGAATAGTGTTAGAACAACATTTGAACATTTTTTGTCTTACAGCTTCATTCATTCAATCCTCTATTTCTTACCTATTTTTTTCCATTTAACCATGTATTTTTTAACATCAGTCTTCTATTTTTATCCTATAGTTCTTAAACTATGGCCTTAATTACTTATTTGTTATTACAAATCAAATAATTTGGGATTTATAATTCCAAAATATAAGCATTCTCTTTACCCATTTCCCTGGGTAGCCCATTCCAGCATCTGATTACTCTCTTGGAGAAGGAATTTTCCCTAATATCCAACCTGAATCTCTCCTGGTGCAATTTGCCATTCCCTATTGTCGTATCTAAGCAGGTGAAGTCAGTCTCCACCTTGACACAACCTCCCCTCATGTAGATATAGAGAGCAATAAAGTCTCTCCTGAGTCTCCTCCACTCTAGACAATCCAAGTTCCCTCAACTGCTCCTCAGTAGACTTGTGCTCCAGACCCCTCACCAGCTTTGTTGCCCTTCTCTGGACACACACCAGAGCCTTGATGTCCTTGTAGTGAGGGGTCCATAACTGAACACAGTACTTGAGGTGTGGTCTTACCAGACCTGGGTACAGGGGGATGATCACCTTCTTGATCCTACTGGCTATACTATTTCTGATACAAGCCAGGATGCTATTGGCCTTCTTGGTCACCTGGGTATACTGCTGGCTCAAGTTTAACCAAGCATTAACCAGCACCACTGAGTCCATTTCTACAGTCTTCCAACCACTCTTTCCCAAGTCTGTAGCATTGCCTTGGGTTGTTGTGGACAAAATGCAGACACAGAGCTTGGTCTTGCCGAACTTCATCCCATTTTGCATTACCTCCAGTCATAAGAACTCTTCAAATCAAAACTAAGGCTTTTTTAAAAATTATATATATATATTATCTTATACAACATGGTTGTGCAGACAGGATTGCCATATAATGTATTTGATTACTGAATAGTACATTACAACTCTTGCAATTCATATAATTGTAAACCTTTCACTTTGCTAACATGAACATAGCAAAACAGCATTTTAAAAGTAAGATAGTAAACAGTACACATCTTCCCTGTTTATACTTAGGAACTCAGTACTTATTATTGTTCGGTGCAAAATACTAAGAAAACAATCATATCCAGGCTACATAAAAGCAACGTAAATATCAGCAGGTGTATTTAGTGCTATTAAGCTGACTGTAAAGAGCTTATTTGCACAGAATGTTCAGGAAGAAACTTTTATTATTTGACAGTGTTACTGGGCTATAGTCTTTAAACAAACCCCGAAATCACTAAAGCCTAACTGTGCTGAAATGGAAACAAGTACATACACAAGAGTGCTTAAAAGCCTGGTAACACCATCTGAACAGGAGCAGACATTTTCTCCTCGTCAGTTAATAATGAAATTAACAAACTTCCGTTTTGCAAAGTGAGTTTCCTTTGATGAAAGCTAAACTACCAAACAGTACTTTGAGACACAAAGATACAGCCATATCTGAATTCAACTCAATTTCACAGCATAGTATGTCATAACCTGAAACATATCTCGAAATTGAGTGAGTGAGGTCAGATTTATTAGATCACTATCACTACCATTCTGTATTATTGATTGTCAAACATCCTTCTATCAATAACAAGTGGTATGCAGATAAGATTTTGACAGTCCATATTTATACAGCTGTATCTGTTGAGTCACTCAGTCTTGTATAATTCCATTGTTGCTGCATCAGAAGACCAGAAAGAACAAACAGTGAACACAGAAAAAGAACAACTGAATAGTTTTCAAAAACATATGAAGAAAATATATTTTACTTTGGCTTGAGTTCATTGTTTTCCTGCTTTTGTTTTTCTTTCCCCGTTAATCACAGAATCACAGAATTGTAGGGGTTGGAAGGGACCTCTAGAGATCATCTAGTCCAGCTCCTCTGCCAAAGCAGGCTTCCTAGACCAGGTTTCATTGGTAGGTGTCAAGGAGAGTCTTGAAGGTCTCCAGAGGAGTCTCTACAACCTCCCTGGGCAGCCTTTCCCAGTGCTCCATCACCCTTACCATGAAGTTTGTATGCACGTTTGTGCAGAACTTCCTATGCTTCAGTTTATGGCTATTGCCCCTTGTCCTATCACCTTGCACTGCTAAAAAGAGTCTGACCTCATCACTTTGTGCGCTGTAAATCAGATTTTTATAGACGTGGTTCAAATCTCCTCTGAGTCTTCTTTTTCAAGTCTGAACAGACCCAGATTGCTTAGCCTTTCCTCACAAGGGAGGTACTCCAGGCCCTTAATCATCCTTGTGACCCTCTACTGGACTCTTTCCAGGAGATCCCTGTCTTTTTTGTACCAGGGAGCCCAGAACTGGACGCAATACTTCAAGTGAGGTCTGACCAAGGCAAAGTAGAACGGAAGAATCACCTTTCTTGACCTACTGGCCATGCTCTTTTTAATGCACCCCAGTATCCCATTGGCCTTCTTGCCCACCAGGGCACAGTGCTGGCTCATGGCCAGCCTGTTATCCACCAGGATCCCCAGGTCCCTCTCCTCAAAGCTCCTCTCCAGCAGATCATCATCCCCCAGCGTGTATCGGTGTATGTGGTTGTTGCTCCCTAGGTGCAAGACTCTACACTTACTCTTTTTAAACCTCATCTGTTTCCTCTCCTCCCAACTCTCCAGCCTGTCCAGATCTCACTGAATGGCAGCACAGCCTTTCAACATGTCAGCCATTCCTCCCAGCTTTGTATCGTCAGCAAACTTGTTGAGGGTGGACACTATCCCCTCATCAAGGACACTGATGANCCTCATAAAGGACACTGATGAAGATGCTGAAGAGAACCAGACCCAGTACCAACCCCTGAGGAACACCACTAAGTACAGGCCTCCAACTGGACTTTGTGCCACTGATAACAACCCTCTGAGCTCTGTGAGACAACCAGTTCTCAACCCATCTTTCTGTCCAGCCATCTATTCCACACTTCCTCACTTAATGATGAACCGAATTCTGAGTAGACTAACATGAAACAATAAAAAGAAGAAGAAATAAGTAATAAAAGAATAAGTATTGACTAAATAGATACACATTACAAACCTTTGGGAAAAAAAAAAAAAGACAAAAAGAATATTAAGATGCTACTGTTGTGGATCCTGGAAAAATACACAAGGGAAATGTATAGGACAGCAATCACTGATCTAATAGAAGAAATAATTTATTACTTGGTATAAACAAGTTCCAATTCTCCTTTTGTAATGTTTTCATACTCCGTGTTTGAAAATTAAGAAAGTTAAGGAAACCTGGTATTTACCATCAATTATTAAATCCTGAATCTATTCACTTATATTTAAATAAAGCACTCCTTACTTAATCCTGACTCCACTGTAAAAACTATAGTAAGTGTGACTGAATGATGAACTATATTTTGTCTTCTGTTAAAATATATTCAACTCAGATAAGAAACTATAATATCCCTACTAAACTTTAAGGAAAGCTTGGGACTTTGAAAATAATATAAAAACAGATTAGGTAAAGGCACTTAAAAGCAACTTAAATTATAATCCATATAGATTGAATTTTGAGGCTAAACCTTGAATCAAATCTTCAGCAGCACTGAACATAAGGAAAAAAAAAATCAGAAGGCAAGAAACTGATGCTGATTAGAAAGGCTTATATCTAACCTCTGAAACTGAAAAAGAAAATTCTAGGGAAGGGAGGACAGAATACTTCAACATGAAATCCAAATTAAAAAGAAAACAAACTAAAACCAACAGTAAAGAGTACCCAAGCCCACAAAGCGCCCCATCCTTGCAATCTAAATGCATATTTGTGAACATTAGATGTATTTCTTGGATTTTAATAAATAAATAAACTTTCTGTTAGTTCTTTTCTCACACAGTAGGATAGTTACTATTCTTTATTTTGTTTTTTTTTTCCTTTTTTTTTGAGTCTACTGTCAGCTATAAGTCAAGTATGGGACATCTACAAATAGTGGAAAACCTGGAAATTTTCATAATGTGATCTTTAGAAGTAATAGTAAGTGTTAGTTACCTGATAAATTCAAACACATCAATTTACTAAACTTGATCATGAATCTTATAAAAGCAAGTATTTTTTTAACCACTGAGGCAATGAAATATTATAGGCAAGATCTTCTGAGTAATTGATTTTTATCCCCAATTTAGATTTTAATTAAAAAAAAAGAAAGCAAAAAAGAAAAGTCTCGAGACCTGTAAAATGCATCCATATTATCAGATCCATTAGAAAAGACTTT
Source organism: Odontophorus gujanensis (assembly GCA_013399175.1). Classification (NCBI taxonomy): domain Eukaryota; kingdom Metazoa; phylum Chordata; class Aves; order Galliformes; family Odontophoridae; genus Odontophorus; species Odontophorus gujanensis. The sequence continues at coordinate 158,350 of VXAB01011865.1, forward strand.
TACCTAATAAGAGAGAATATTTATTTCAACAACAGGTTGAAAGCAAAGGGCACAGAACAGAACTGGTTTTGTTATCAGTAAATATAAAAGGAACCTAGAAAAGGGTAGATACTTGTCCTTTATTAGGAATCAATTATAACATTCTGGGGTCAAAGTTATTAAAAAAATGTATTGTTAAGAAATAATATCTTAATTCTCAGTACACCTAGTTCTTCAAAATATCAGGAGATAATTTTGACGTGCAATTTCCTTCAAGAATTTGTTCAAGTAGTTAAATTTGGTTAGATGATATTCTATTATCTATTGTTAAACATTTTCTCTAGTGTAGTGGGCTTCCTTCCTTACTATACTTTCTCTTCACTGACAAACCATAAATTTCCAGTGCCTTACACTGTGCATATCAGAAATAGAAAAAAGGCACATTGTCTGAAAATGAAAGGATTGAAACTATATAAAGATAAGGATTTGTAGGTGTTTTTATTCATTTTATTGTTGTTGTTTTCACTAGACAGCTTTTGTATCTGAGTCTTTTGGCTGAGTCAGGCTTGTATCTACATCCCCTCAGTGTTCAGAAGCTGAAATTACATACTATAGGCTGGAAACATACATAGAGAAGAAAATTAGGGAGATTATCCTCTCATTTCCTGTACCTATAGTAAATAAACTCTTCTGAATTTCTCTGATTAAAAGTTCAGCAATACTCAGCAACATGCAAAACTATTTTCAGACAGTTGTATGTAGTATCTACACTTATTGTGTTAAGATTTGGTAATATTCTAAGAACCACTATCAACGTTTTACGGGCTGGTTTGGCCCAGTTCCGAGACGATTGGTGCGGGAGACCCATGGACCCACAGTCCAGGAAAGGGGAAGGGGGAAAGGGAAAAGTGAAAAGGGAGATGGGCCTAGAAACAAAACAGTGGCAATGATCTGAGGAGGAAAGCTAATTTACTAAATAAGATATCAGAAAGCAAAATAACACAATATAATACAATATAATTGAAATTGAAGCTAATAAATAAAATGAGTAAGAGAGAGTGTCTGATAAACCGAAGGCCTTACAGTAAATGCTGAAGGGAGACGGCAGCGAGCACCCACTGCTGGGTTGATCCCAAAGAAAAGAGTATGTCCCATGACACACAAACAGTGTTTATCTTTCCCTCTGAGCACAAATACGTAAAAATACAAAGCAATGCAAAGTCCTCTTGGGACCGTAGTTCTTCTCTTCTGAGACAGATATACCCATAACTCTCAATGATCCCTGGAGCTGGAGCATTAACTCTTTAACTCTTAATGCACTACATGATGTTATGATGTGGAATTCCAATACCAAAAATCATGACAACCATGAAAGAATTAATTTCTATGTAAATGTTTCTTCTGGTTGATTACTCTTTGGCATGTTTGGAATTTTTATTGTTTGCTATTTTGTTTGTTTGTTTGTTTGCTTTTTACCAAATAAATCCTTGGAGCTAGAAAGGCTGAAAGGCTTCCTCTCTAAAAAATATGTTGTTTCTGAGTGGTAACAAAGATGAATTGACTCTTCAGAGGATCAGATCCTTGTGATAACAAAGCAACTAATTTTACCTCTAACTGGTTTTAAGCTCATGACTACACAAAGAATTTAGAGAATTTTTCAATTGCTATACTGTAAAAAAAGACCCTTTTGATAAAGATACCCATCTTTGGTTACATTAGCATACATATTTTGTTGTTTTAGAAAATGTGAATTCCTTGTTTTATAGATAGAAAGAACAGAACAGAAGGATCATAGAAGATCTTGGGTTGGAAGGGCCCATAAAGATCATCTAGTTTCAGCCTCTCTGCCATGTGCAGAACCAGGTTTCTCTAAGTCCCATCCAGCCTTGAATACTTCCAGGGATGGGAACATCCTCAGCTTCACTGGTCAACCTGTTCCAATACTTCATCACCCCTCAGAATAAAGAATTTCCTCCCAATATCTATACTAAATCTTCCTTCTTTTAATTTAAAACTGTTCCCCCTTGTTCTATCTGGTCATACAAAAAGTCACTCTCCCTTAAATGTAGACTGAATAAGCAATCTACACATCCAGGTTTTGTTTATTCTGGAAATGGAAATGAGATTTGCAGTGTACTTGTTCAAAATGAGATCTTTTCTTTCTCTGTGATTTTAAACTAGTTCACAAAGACATGAGAATAAATAATAATATTGAAAGTCAGTTATATTCCTTGGGTTGAATGAAATCTTTATGTTTAACAGAATGCACCATGACACTGGACTCAGAGGGGCCAATATGTTACCAAGTTCTCACTAAATAAGGCAGAAAAAGAAACAATGGTATCTGAAAATAAATTAAGGTTCTACTTAACACAAGTAGTTAAACAAACAATCAAAGTAACATAAACAAACAAAAAAAAAGTTAATAAAAATTAGTGTAACATCATAAAGATCTGTACAAATGCTTCTCCTCTGATAGGTATGCAGAATTTAAGCTCTAGTGGCCAAAGGCAATAAAATAACTCGTATAGTTTTAACTTACAATGAACACAAGCTAGGTTAAAACAATTTCATTTACTCTGCCAAAGAAAAACAATTTTTGATGAAAAATGGAAGATTGTATACCATGTATACATTCATAAACTTTTGGCGATCTTTTAGGTGAAAATTTCATAAACAAGGTTGAAAGACATGGTATAGATGAGACAACATTAAACAATGGAAAACTTATTTGGAATAGTCTAGTTTGATACACAGGAAAAGAATGGCTTGTGATGAAGTCCTTTATCTTATGATAATTACAGAGATTTGTCTTGGACCAATGCCATTATTGTAATTTAACCCATTGCAACAAACAGATTTTCAATGTCAGTACAGAAATTGTTGCAAGTAGATCTGGTAAACAAACTTGACAGATTAAAAACACTGTCTGAGGTCCAAAATATTAAATAAAATGAGGAATGGGAATGATAAAATTTCAAGAAAAAAATACAACAAAAAATAAAAATAAAACAGTCTTCTACTTTGTAATAGACTGCTTCACAAATGAATATGTTCTCAGCATCAACTATAGTTACAACCTTAAAATGTGTGGCAAAAGTCTCAAGTTAAAAATTTGGCTTTACTACCAAAAAGATATTTTAGTAACAGGCAGAGGTCAGGGAAGTTTTAATTCACTGTCAGGAGATATTTCTGTAACAGTAGGTTAGACAAATATTTATGAGAGATGATAGCTGATCTTCGAATGAGTCAGGGAATTAACCAAACAAGCTCTTGAGATCCTTTTCAGGTAAACTTTCTACAACTCCATATCTTCTCAGTCATCTTTCAACCACCTTTCAGGTGTTTCTTGTTTCTTTGACAGAAAGTGTATTATGTATTTCATGAATAAATCATATACAATGTTTGGCAGAGGAAAATGAAGTGAGGAGGTCACAGCTCTTCTCAGATGGAAGATGATTCATCGACACAGAAAATGAAATAGACTGTAAAAAAAAATGTCTGTTGAGAAAACTAGGTGAACTTTAATATCTATGCTGAAGATGTCACTTGATTTGGAAAAATAAAAATTGAGCGAGGCCATAAGGAAAAATAAGAGAATATTGAAATATCATATGAAAACACATCATAGTAGTATTTCAGGGCAAGTTTTGAAGAAAAACACTGTTTTCATGAAATAAATGAGTATTTTCTTCTCACACAACTCTATGCTGAAATATTTTATTATATTCTTCTTTCACCTACTAAATAATAAAATCTATCCCTTTTCTTGGCTATGTTGTCATTCCATATTTTTGCAGGTGGGAGCAGACACTCTATATCATATACCATCTTGCCAATTAAAGAATATTTAGCTATTAAATTTGAAATAAATTTTGTGCTGGATGTTAGCTAAGAACAATTGTTTTTCATTATGTTAGAGTTATATCTAAAGCATTACCTAGAACAGTAAAATGTGAAACGATATTTAAGCTGAAAGTACTAAAGACTTCACATAGCATTTTCCTGAGTAATTGTCACCCACAGTGTGCTTACATTCTTCTCATCCTTTTTGCAGTGAAGAAAATCTGGAAAATAAATCTGTAAGAGATTTTTTTTTCTTTTGTAATGGAAAATTCATTATTGTAATTCTCTGTAGGGAAAAAAAAAGAATAGGTTTTTTTTTTTGGTTTTTTTTTTGACTCTTACATTTATAAAATATTTTTTTCACTCCCATAATTACGGAAAATCTTATCCCAGAAAGAGTAAACTAAACCCCACCTTGACATTTGTACACTGATGGTAATCAAGGCTAATCAGAGTTGTCCCTGTAGCACATAGCAACATGGTAGTTTTTCTAAACATAAGTACACCCTTAGGCCTTAATTCATTCTTTTGGAGGCACAGGGATTTCCCCTGACATGTTGTAGTTCAACTAGTTACACCTTCTTCAGCTTTCTTTCCACAAAATGAAGTTTTCTAACTTAATAAAACCCATGTTTATTGATCTTGCCTATTTTTGCTTTGTTTTACCTATGATAATCAGTGTTCAGTGTGATTGCATCATTCATGAATTTTTGAACACTGCTTCTAGATAAAAGTTTTCTCCGCCATTTTTATGATCTACTTTGTTTGTCCCACAGTCCTTTACTAGTGGATAAATAATAGAGGATTAGATCTGTCAGATGTCTTATGAAAGTAACTTGCTGCATAAAGTTTCTACAAACTAGCACTATCTGTTACAAGAATTTCAGTATAAATCTTACTCTGACATACATTAAGCACAGGTTTACACTTGTTTTTTTGTTGTTGTTTTTTGTTTGTTTGTTTGTTTTGTTTTTGTTTTTTTAAAGAATGACTTCAATCCTGTGTTACTCTTCCTTTTTTGGGCACAGTTAATATTGCAAAGTACGAGGAAAATAGATAGCAAGTAACATAACAGAACTTCCTTGGCTATTCTGAACACAGTCAAACAAAATTTTATATCACGTAATTTATCATGTGTTGAATATTGATGCCGAGAAATAGAATGGTTTGAGGGTTTTTTTGAAAATGTATCTATTTAATTGTAAAAAAAATCCCTTCACAAAATGCTTTGAAGGAGTTACAACTTCTTTTTTTCTACTCATAACAAGTTCACACATTTATGTTGATTTACTACAGTGAAAAAGCATTGTTTAGCTTAATTTTGTAAGTATTTTTTCACTGACATGATTGCAGTATCACCAGGTGAAGTATTCTATGTTGGTTTCAGAAAAGACTAGAAAGGCTCACACTATGCTCTGTACCAAAAGCTCAGACGTCACTTTCCATGGAACTTTATGACAAGGTGGTGGAAAATTGAAGCCATATTTTGGCTTTTAAGTCAAGGGAAAAGATTATTGTTGCCAAAAAACAATTCCCTGTGTGATTCTTTACCTCTGTTATCTGCAGCATTCTGGCTGTTATCAGTTTTCACTGCTCATTGTTCTAATTGGCAAAGGAAGTACAGGTCACTCTGCAGTGGCACCTGAACACAGCTGCACAGGCTGTTCCTTGTAATGAAGAGCTTGTTACACAATAGTGAAAAATCAAAGTGCACATTTCCTGGCAATTTGAAATGTATCACTTTCAACAGAAGGATAACTAGTGCAAAAGGGAGAAAGAATCCTTCACATTCATATATCTTTGTGAAAGGAACTATTGCATAAGTTTTGTATGCCCTAACATGTGTTGAGGTCTGATTAATAAGGAAACTGACACAATGAGAGGGAAATGTTGAAGTGGATACAAAAAGTATTCTGATCAAATGAATACAAGCCCCATCAATAAAGGCTTTAAAGAGACTATCTTACTGCCTGCAACAAATGCGTCTGCCTGTCTTTTGGAAGAGTGCTTAGGTTATAGTGAATTACACTGTGCATACAGTAATATAGTTTTCTATATATCACATAGTAGAGACAACGGTGGACTGAAGACATGATAATAAGGATCTAAGAGATATTTTTTAAAAATTTCTGTCTAGGTAATTTGAATTTATTTCCAAGCAGTTGAGTTCTGTGCAATAGGGAGGCAGAAAGTTGTTTCTGAAAATTTGAACTGATTAAATGTCTTTCTCTTAGCCATGCATGCAAGTGATTACTGTTTAAATTATGTATTCAAATAATTATGGTGAATTATTTAGTCACTTTTTTTTTTTTAATGTCCATTTATACTTTACAGACAAAATGACGTACTTCACTCCTGAGGATTTCTACTGATTCTTCTTAACTGACCAGTCAAATGTTTGAAGTAATACACCAAAAAATCTTCTAAGAAGCTTTCAAAGACCAGGAATTTTAAGTGAAAGATTTCAGTTCAGAAAATAAACTGAATTTAATGAATCAATTTAGCAAATTTAACATATTTTGATAAGTTGATGTAAGATTTTTTTTGTGATTCTGACAGTTTTCCTGTGACATTATCCAAACAAACTCAAATTCCTTTTGACCAACTCACAGAATAAAATATAGATTTGTCAGAAACCCATCATATTTTCATGATTATCCCTGTAAAACTTACGTACCACCATATACTTATTTTCTGTTCTTTCCTAAGTCTTCATTAATATTTAAAAGTCGTCTCACAGTAACACTTCCTTGATGGTTGTTTCAAATTAAGTCTCTGATTCTTACAGTGATGTACCATAGACTGAGAAAGCAATTTAACTTTATTGTCTTGCAGAGATGATTTCCACTAGGTTCAAACTGGAGATAAAATAGATTTAAGAAGTATCTTGAACAGACAGTGGCAGATCATTGTGTTAATTGGAAGCGATGAAAATATTATATGTGATAGAAAACTAATCAAGATTTATTAACCTCAGGTAACAAACCAGTTTGAGAAGGCTCTGGAGAAGTAGGATAATCTGATTTTATCATCTCTTCGACAGGAAGACTATCATTCAGAACAAATATCCTGCTCACAGTTCTCATTTGTGTTTCGCATTACATTTGTTGCAGGTTTGTAGAAGTTCTGTAATATGTCAAACTCCACTCCCTCATCTGGACAATGTAATTCTCAAGTAAACAAACATCCAATGAACAGTTTTAATCTAGCTCTATCATTAGAGAACAAGCACATTAGGCTATTCATATTTATCAAACTTCTCATATCCTCTTGTCATTGTTAATGAAGTATAACATTGCAGTTGCTCACGCATACAGGATTAGTGAAAAACAACTTATAAAATCTATTCCAGAGACAATAAAAAGACTGCACCTCTCCAAGCCATTTTTCAAAACATACCCCTGGTATAACTGACTTCAGCTGATGAATTCCTGCTCCTTCCATCTGAGCAGAACATTTGTTTCTTTATAATAGTATAGCCTGCTGCTCTTGATCTTCAAATATTTCAAGGAGATTAAAAGAAAAAAAAAAGCAGCTGAACTCTGTTCTGCTCTCCAACTTCTATATTTCTATTTCTTAAGTGCTTTTTAACCTCAAATGCATTAGATAACTTCTGAAAGTATTTGACTTCAAGGAGTTTTTTTGTTTTTGCTTTTCCAATATTCTTATAGTTACTAGCCTTCAAGTCCTTCTTTAAAATCACAAATATTTGAATAGTTGTAGAGCTCTTACATCAGATGATGCAGGCAAAACAGCAGTGAATGGATTGAAGGGTACTAATTTGGTACTAGTCAGTGAACTGTTGCACAATGTTGCACAATACATTTCTACATTTTTATCCTCAAGATTTCAATATCTAAAATTATTTAATTCAGTATTTTCTGTATTTTCAAATCTATTGAGCCTGCAATTACCTGCACTACTAGTCATAAATAAAAAGAAATTAACTATGATACTTCCACAATGCACAGACTGATTTTCAGACAGAGAAGACAATCTTTTCATTGAGATTCTCTAGAGTTTATATTTATACAAGTAGGATGAAATAAGTTTACAGAGTTTTACATTGGTATGGGTTGGTTTTCTTAGTTTAACTCTAAGTTTTATTATTATTACTACTATTATTTCAGTCATTCTTGCAAAGATGTACTACTCTACTGAGCAGGAAGTGTCTTCTTACAGGGTGAGATTGGGCTCAATATATACACTGAGTATCCTATAACTTTATCAACTTTTCCATGAGTGGTTTCCAACTCTTTAAAATTTTAAGTTCTCTTCTGTCTTATCAGATTGACTTGCAAGCTGTGAATATGACTGCTAGGCTCTTACATTGATGTTCTTGGCAGCTCCTAGCGAAATCACTTTATGTGAATGTTTATCTTCTTGGAAATGATTTGCACAAGCTTCAAATAACAGTATGATTTTATTTTTTTTTTTAACACAGGCTCCTGTGGAGATTTTTGCTTTTTTTTTTTTTTTCTGTTGTTTACAGTTTCCTCTATCCTGCAGACATTCTTTATGTACTCAATGTTCTCATACTTTTTCATATGCTATGAAAAAGATAGTTATAGCCAATGGACTGGGATCGGAAAAGGAGATGGATTCTCATAACAAAGCCAGTGATCTTTTAAATGTATTTATAAAAGCCCCAGGACTTCAACTTAACGCTGGGGAGAAATAGGTGTTGCAGTGCACGCACAAACAAACACACACACACATATAAATAGAGAACTTAAATAAACAGTGTAAAGAAAGAAAGGGCAGAAGTTACTGATCATCAGAAGTGAAAAGTGAGTAGCCTTAAGTCACATTAGAGTGGAGCTAGCTTCCTAATATCTGTTTAAAACTTCATTTTTAAGTAATCAGACCTTCATCTAAAATAGATTTTTGAAATCTACTTCTCAGAGACTGTCAGACAGCTCAAGGTAGATCAGTACCAGTGTTATAAACAGTAGCAGAGAAACACAGATGCCTATCCTAGTATATTGCTTTCTTCAAATGTGGTACATAGGGATTTTTAAATTGTGGGATTTTTTTTTTTGTTTGCTTGTTTGTTTGGTGGGCTTTTGACACTTACTGCATTAAAAAGATCTTCAGTAGTTAAAAACTGTAAAAGCAAGACTCAGGGTATGGCAAGTCCTGGAAAAAAGACCAAAAAGTACATGCAATGAGATAAATTGAAGGAGAAGTGAAATTAGCAAGTTTATCAAGACAAAGACTGAAAGGGCTGCCAAAAATACCAACAAGTGAAAACAAGACTTGAAGAATTAGCCAGGGATGAAAGATAAGGGGATGGTCATAAGTTTTTGATTATTATTTTTAATAAGGGATTTCTTCAATGTTATGAAAAATATTGTAATTTGTGTAAGTTTAAATTGATCGAATATTTTTTTCTCCTATGAAGAACTGTTGAAAAATACAGCAACAGAAAGTAGAATTGATAAATTTAAGTGGTGGCTTTTTATAACAGGCTATTTATCTCATCCTTGGGGTTTGTCTTCAATTTGAAGTTATACAAATTAATTATATAATGTTGAATTCTGAGAGGACACTGGCTGTCCAAGATGATCAAGGTAACTGAGAACCTCTCCTATCAGAGAGAGAGATGGAACTGTTCAGCCTGCAGAAGAGGAGGCTTGAGTGAGCTCTTATCAGCGTCCATATACACCCAGAAAGAGGGAGAGAGGACATAGGCTCATTTCATCGGTAACCAGTGCCAGGACAAGAGGCTGCAAGCACAAACTGGAATACAGGAGGTTCCCTCTGAACATCAGGAAGCACTTTTTTACTCTGTCAGTGACAGAGCACTGGCATAGGTTCTCCTCCTTGGTGAACTTCCAAAGCCATCTGGACATAGGCCTTGGCACACCTCTCTGGGTGTCCTTGCTGAAGAAGTGATTGGACCAGAAGGCATCCAGTAGATCCTTCCCACCTCAGCCGTTCTGCAATTCCATGATTCTGTTACTTCTGTTATTCTGAGTCTTTCTTAATATATCTCATAGCCTCATCTGTCATTTAAAATCTATGAGTTTGGATAGTGTATCATATACTTTTTGTTCAGTATTAAAAATAAAATCTAGTGGCAACTAATTATAGACCAGCATATAAATCAAACATTAAAGAGAGACAAAAGCCTAATTAATAACATCATTTTATTGTAAATGAAGTTGTGAGCAATTGCTTACACAAATTTAATTACCATGCATTTCAATAATATGAATTTACAGCTTCAAAATTTTTGCTTCTCTTTCTAGTATTTAAATTGTGGAGATCTCTTTCAATATGTTATATGCACATATATTTTATAGAGAGCTTTTGAATAATAGTATTTAGATATGGAGAATAAATGTTTAGTAATCTTATTTAAATGTGATTTGAAGAAATTACTTGAAATAAAAAAAACCGTGACTACAAAACAACTGACTATTGTGGTAAATAAAATGGATCACTGATATCTGATTATGAACACAAATAACTGTTTCATTTGCCTTGTTATTAAAAAAAAAATGAAATCCTGCACTATAAGATCTTTCAGTTGCTGAAGGGTTTGTTTATAGCCATAATAATTTCTATAACCACACAGCTATACAATCTGTAACTGGCTTTTTATAAACAAAGAATTACTTGATTAAATGTTATAACTTTTAAAAAATATTTGGATTAAACTTGAGATTTTAAGAAAAAAATGTTTAAACATCTTTTACAAATAGAATTTGCAATGGAAAGACTAAATAAAAAGTAGCTGAATAATAGGAACAGCAACACATTCATATTATTACAAGTTCAAGTATTTGATTATTGATATTTTTTTAATCTGCAATAAATATTTGGAGCATAAAAAGGAGAATAAAATCTCATCACTTTACTACTTTTTTTTTTTCCACACAGCATATGCACTATACAGCCAGTGATATTTGTTAATTATCTCATGGCAGTATGCATATGCATTGGAAACTTGAAGACATGCACTTTCTCTGCCACATGTTTAATACAACAGGACGGCAGCAGGTTCCTTGCAATGTTTTTCAAGAGAGAGTATTACATGAAAATTTAGCTTCCTAGCTGCTAAGCAGAATACAGCATAGACCATTTGTGGCTATCTTTCTCCTCTTTCTGGTTTTAGATATACGCATTAGTCACTTTTTAGCAAACTTTTATTGTTGGTGTTGTTTTATTTTTACATTTTTAAAAATATATTATTTCCTTGACAGAATATCTCAGTATATCTCTTCACAATGCCCAGAAAAAAAATTCCAGTGGAAATTGGAAATCCTTCCAATTTTTCCTTCTAAATCAAAATTATGAAAGATTATTTTCATCAGACTCATAAAATGAAGTAATTCTGGAGTATAATGGCCTACATTTTCCTGTTTCTGCACAGTCATAAAACTCCAGGTACTTTAGTTCCCATGTGCACTGTGTGCCAAGTGCTTCATTTGATAGTGCAGTTATTCTTTCTGGGAACAGCTATAACTGCATTCATCTCTTATACTTATTATGGGATGAAGGTGAACTTCCTTTTCCTGGTGTTTTCTTGTAAAGCTGTAGCATTAGTATAGGCCAATTGTAATGGCTCACACATGAAACTGTTTTCTGATTATACCAGGCTTCAGACTATTCTAATCTATGTTTGTCCTAACCTATGTTTGCGAGATTCATGAAGCTTTCAGTTATCTCTTTGGCTTCTCTAAGCCTGTAAAATGACAGAACTGTGTTTTATAGCTCAGACTTATCCAAACATGCATACTTCACAGTTTGTTGATATCACATATTTAAATACTGGTACCTTTTTTTTCTTTTTTTCATTCTATCTTTCATTAGAAGGATGATAGATATTTCTTTAAAAATTTCCATTACAAAAAGCTGTCTGACTGACTTGAAAGTATTACCCAATAACATGTATTAAGTTGACTTCACGACACTGTGATAATTATTAAATTATCATTCTAGTGCTGATGGACTGAAGAAAGTTCATCTTGTTGCTGGCAAGAATACATTAGGAATTTTATGAACTTTATGTTGATCATATAAGGAGCCTAAATTTTTGATTAATTATTTTCATTGGTGGATTACAGAGATTTTATACAACACATCCTAAGTATTCAGTTTTTGAAAAGTATTCAATCATATTTGAAAGTCCACTCCATTTCTTTAGGAGAAGATTATAATTCTCAGAATTGTGAACGTCCTTCTCCCTACACACTTTTTAATGTAAATTCATCTGTTTTCCTGAGTTCAAAATGAGTTTTCTTATGTAAAATCGATTCAATTGATCAACAATTGGAGCACCTATTTTTTTCACAGCAGAATACTAGCAAAAAACATGAAAACAGATAGCCTGTACTGGATGTCACAACTTAGTATGACAGCATTTGCATATGAAAGAACATAATGGAATTGCCATGTCCATTATGAGTTCAATTGGTCACATCCCACCTGTCTGCTTCCAGTAAGCTATATTACAGAAAGGAAACACCTGTTAGGAAATGCCTCTCCCTTTTTTAGACCTTTGAGATCCCTAGTAATAGACATATGGGAAAGGCTGTATATCTCTTAGGTTTATCTAATCTATGCAGGAGTGACTTTTATGTAAATGATAGATGCATTCACTCGTTTAAAAATAGACGGAAAACAATCTGAAGATTTCCATGCACATGATAACCACCTTAAATTTAAAGCTTTGGAAGTCACAACTATTATATTTAAAAATCAGTGAGCTTATACAATGTATAGTTTTCATTTTACAGCCTTTTCTAAACTGTTGGACTTTCCATTCTTTTCTGCTTCCAGAAAACGCTGGAGTTGTACAGGCAGGGTTAGCACTTATTTCACACTCTTATAATGAACGGGTGTAAGGTTGTAATGTAAGTGAAACTTTGCAGAAACATTAAGCGAGTGAAAATAATCTCAGGAGATAATTGAATTCATACATAAAAGCCAATAAACTTCTTTATTAAACAGAATAACTCACTTGAATGCTGAAAACGGCCTGCAATTATACTTCTCTATCATCTCAGATATACTCTGCTCTCTCTAATGGGAGAGAATTATATATATGTATAAAATAAAATAAAAATATATATTTTTATAAAATAATAAATAAAATATATATTTTGGAATTACAAAAGCTTTTTGTGAAGATTTGTCCATTTCTGATAAATTCAACTTTTGGACAATCTTAAGAAAAGCTATGCCCTGCAGATCAGTTTCTATGAACTCTGATCATCTATTTTCTCATCTTATTCTCTAACTGTTAAGGAAGAACGCAAACATAATAAAGTGCAATAGCCCAGTGATGGATTCTGTGTACCCATTCCTCACTGTCATGAACTGAAAACATAATACTCTTAGACACAGTGCAAAACTGTGCATAAGTTTCTAGCTCTTTGACATGTTCCAGATGTTCATAGAATCATAGAATCATAGAATCATAGGGGTTGGAAGGGACCTCAAGAGATCATCGAGTCCAACCCCCCTGCCAAAGCAGGTTCCCTACACCAGGTCACACAGGTAGGCATCCAGGTGGGTCTTGAATATCTCCAGAGAAGGAGATTCCACAACCCCCCTGGGCAGCCTGTGCCAGTGCTCCGTCATGCTCGCCGTAAAGAAGTTCTTGTGCACATTTGTGCGGAACCTCCTGTGCTGTAGCTTCTGTCCGTTCCCCCTTGTCCTGTCTCCACACACTGCTGAAAAGGGTCTGGCCTCGCCACTTTGTCCCCCACACCTCAGATANAAAGCAAACATTTGAGATAGAAACAGCAAAACATTTGAGATAGAATGATTTCAGACCCCAGAAATCTGATGCTGGACCATACCATCACGGTATGTAAAATATTTATCCAAAATGAGGTGGGTACACTTTGGGATAGAAACATATCCAAAGTCTGGTGATTATTACTTGATAAATACCTCAGAAAAAGCAAGAACTGAATACGTGGTGAGGAGTAATTATAATGTACTTCCAAGAGAATATACCTAGTTTACTCAAAAATGTAATTTATTGTCCCCATCATCGTTTTTGTTTTTTAATGCTTTTGAGCATAAAGAGGAATACTTTACTCAAATGATCTCTTCCAACTAGCAAGTGTCTGAGGCTGCTCTTGAAAAATATTTATGGTACCCACAAAGATGTTAAAAGCTAGAAGTAATTCACACAGCTGCTTGATACAAGGCACACTTCTGAGAAGGATGCTGTGCTGTGAAGTAACTCTAATTGACATTATGCTTGTTGTCACAGAGAACTTCACATAAAGGAAATATCTAAGCTAAATTCTCATTAGAGTATGAATAAGGATGAGAACACAGCTGCAATTTAAAATCATGTTACTTCTGAAGTATATTAGAATTACATTTTCTTTCCTTCATTGACACCAGAAAATTGCAAAATGAAGCAGTTATCAAAGCATCAAGTATTTCAACTTTTGTGTCATTCATATGAAAATCCACTGATTTCTCTTTTCTCAGTCATGGAACATGCTATATGTGTAGTACTTAATAATGAACTAATAAAATGTGTTTATTTAAAAATGTTTACTTCATTGTATATGAAATTTCACTTTTCCAGGAACCATAGACACTGTGATTTGTCCTTATCAGGAAGATGTGCAACTGTTCTGGGAAAAGACACAAAAATAATTAGATGCTATAAGAAATCAGGGGGCCTCATCTGAGCCACCACATATCACTGGTTTGCTGCTGAATGGGGACAGAAAATGGTTACCATCAGCATGATTTTTTCTTATTATAATTTGGTATTTGTAAAATTATATTAAATCTTCTATAGGTGTCAGAAAAAGCTGTAAGCACCAGAAGCACAGCAAGCACTGAAGTGTGCCAGGTCTGCAAGCTATAATGATTTGAAGCTTTTTATTACAGACAACAACTTAGTCAGATTAAAATGCAACTCATGAATTTTGTTTGGGAAATGCAACCTGAAGTTACGACATTTCATTTCTTAACATTTGAGTGCTGTTCTCTAAGACATGAAGTGATTGCACACAATGTTTGCAGGTCTGTGCACGCTGGTCCACATCTTCAGTGGCATTACCATCCCTGAGTTCTGTATGGAAACAGAAGTCCATTACAGGAATAAGCAAGGAAAAATAAAGAGTTAAATTTTCTGCCAAAACAAACAAACAAAAAATCTAATGTGGAAGAACATTGTCATTCACCAGATAGTGCCATGTTTACTTACCTTTAGGAACAAACCCATTAACCAGTGAATGTATTATTTGCTGGTTGTTAAATAGATTTTTAAAAAGGTTTTACTAATTTCTAATGTTAATTGTCAAAACGCTAGCAGGAGAGAATGAATACATTATCTGTAACTACCTGTTTGATTCTACCTTTCTCGTACCTAACACTACCTTTCCGATCAGCTTCATAGGTTTAATAAAATTGTAGAGAACAGGAGCTTAAAATGAAAATCAAAAACACCTGCTGAAAACTATTCAGTTGAGAAGCTTTTTATCAGAAAAAAAAACAAACAAATCAAGGGTCCTCAAAATCACAAAGTATGTGGAAAACACTTAAAAGATTCCCTGGTTCCAAAAGATTATCTCTTTTCTAGTTTATAGTTAAAGTTTTCAATGATAAGATATTTTGAATAATAAAAAAAAAAAAGCATTAAATTTTTCTTAGGAAAATCCAGGAACAGAGATGTCATTTGTTCATCTCTTATGGGAAAAAAGTTTATAACAGTAAGATTTTGAGGTTATAAACCAAGCAACAAGGATTAAAACAGTAATGTTGCCTTTCTGAAATAAAACAGATGGACAAGAGCAGTGGAAGCACATACTGAAATAATCTTTTATATGTAACATTCAGGTAACGTTTTTCCTTAATCCTTTTAGACATTTATCCCTAAATTAATTTTGTATTTTATAATTCTGCATAATTTGCTATACAGTACTTTCTTGCGCACAAATGCTTTCAGGCAGTATGCGTGCAAAAGTGTAATAAATACCTGAAACCGAATTAGAACAAATGAATCAGAACACTTTGAAAAGGAAAGGCAATTTCTGAAAGGATTTTAGAGGGTTATGGTGATACAAAAAGGTATTAAATTACCCGTAAGAAAATACAATGTAAGTCAAATGCACCATCAGTGAAATAAAAATGACCTGATTGTCTAGTTAAGAATGAAAAGAGAGAAAGAAGCTAAAATATGCAAATAAATATCTAAAGGGAGGTGGGAGGCAAATGGATGAAGCCAGGACTTTTTTTGGTGGGGCATAGCAATAGGGCAAGGACTAATGGCCTAAAATTTGTACATAGTAAGGTCCATAGTAACATGTGGAATAACTTCATTATGGTAAGGTTGAAGGAGCAATGGAACAGGTTGCTCAGAGAGGTTGTGAAGTCTCCTCCTGTGAAGATATTCAAGACTCATCTGGACATTTATCTGTGAAGTCTATAGTCATGCTTTAGCAGGGAGTTTGGACTCAACTGTTCCTTCCAACCCCTGTGATTCTGTGATTCTATGATTCTGTGAAGCTATAATCTCAGTTTCAAAAAACCTCCAGCTGCTAGCTCAACTTCTATAACTTTTAATCACTCCAATGGATTTCTGTTTTTCTAAAGGTATCCTTAGCTTGAATCCTCATCTCTCAATTAAACAACAACATCAACAATAAAAAAAGCCAACAGCAATAAGAAAGAACCAAACAAAAAACCCACAAACAAACCCACAAACTAAATCAAGCAACGCAAACCCAAAGCAGCTTAATTCCATCATCATTAGACTGTTCAAAATTCAGTGACAGTATTCACTTCTGATAAGACCAATAGTTCTCAAGTAGGATGAAATATTATTTAAAAAGAAACCTAGAAAGTATGTGATTTTAGTTAAGATTTTTATAAGCATTGGAACTTGCCTTAGGTCTAGTAGAAACATGTCTAATCCCTGACTCCAATACTTGTTTCAGTAGACAGATTTTTGACAGAATAATTTATTAAGGGAACCTTGTATCTAATCCAGCCTTATGTTCAGTCTCCAAGAATATTAATGATGTCCCTCAAGTAGATCAGGAGAACATTAGATTACCTAATTTGTTCTCCCTTCTACAGTGTTCCAAATCAGAAGACTCTTGTTCTTCTTTCTTAAAGCTCATATTCAATTTATTTTCTCACTATTGTTTTTTACAAGTTAACTTACTTTTATGATCTGTTTACCAGTTTTTGCCCAAGACAAAGTAACTGACAATTTTGTTTGTTGTATGTTATATATTTATATATTTATACACATTATATATATTATATCCACATACAGACACATTAAAACCAAGTGAATATAAACAGTCTAAAAAGTAATTTTTGTAAGTACTTTGATAACTGAAAGTAAACTCAGCATAATCCATTTCCACCTGCAATTGAGCGAAAGTACTGAAATGAAAGAATGTAGAAAAACAATAGAGTCAGAACTTTGCACTTGAGGAAAGTGGCTTTCCATAAGAACATTAGTTCAGACTAATATAGGTCTTCAGTTCAGTAAAAGACACTCTAATCAAACTTAATGTTTTTTAGAGATACTATAAGAAGAAAGGTGATTATATGGTTCATTGAGATATATGATCAAATCATTTCAATAGGATTTTAAAGCTAGTTAATAATAGACACATTAAAAGCTGATTGCTTTCAGGATTAAAAAATATATAAATAATTTAATATCTGAAGTGCATAAAATCCAGACCGTAAGAGGTTCTAGCATATGCAGATCATGCTACCACTGCAAATATTTCATAAAAAAACCCTGATAGTATTTCAAACTTCCAGAACTCAAATTGTTCTCTGTTTTTTTGTATCTTTATCTGAGATTTGAATTTGTGTATAATAAACAGTTGTGATATTTTAACCAACAGTACTCTATCCCAAATATAGTTTATTTCCTGGTGATATTTCTGAAAGGGCTGCTCAGAAAGTAATGTCCCTATGTAATTATGTTAGTCCCTGGCATCAGACGTGGCTGTCTGCAGCACAGCATTAGAGGTTGAATCTACCTAGCAGCATGCCATTTCATTTTGTTGCTGTGTAACAGATGGCAGCAAAAGGCAGTCTGACAAAATGGTGTCTGTCATGGAAGTATGCATGAAGCAAAGGTGTGTAACTGAATTCCTCCATGCAGATAAGTCACACCCATTGACATTCACTGATTCTTGTTGAATATTTAGCTAGACCAAACAGTGAATGCCAGCTTGATGAGTCGGTGGGTGGTGCATTTCAGCAGTGGTGACAATGATGTGAAAGACAAGCCACATTCTGGATGACCATGCAGATTTTTACAAGCCTAACATGCAGGCTCTTGTTCATCGATAATAAAAAATTATGGTGATCATGACAAAAAATAGTATTTTGTAGTTAAGGTTTACTCTATCTAATCATGTTTTTGTGCTTGTAGTTTTCAAGGAAATAAAGTGAAGGCATTATTTTTTGAGCATCCTACAGATGTAAGGAATCCTGCCACCAATCACAACAATTTAGGACAAAAAGAGTCGATAAATTACCCTCAAAACTAAATTTTCAAATCTATTATGATATCTACTAACAAATGTTCAGAATACTTAACTCTCCTTTTCCTGTTTCACTTACATCAACAAAGGTAAAGAAAGGATAGGTTTGTTAACTCCAAAAGAGCTTGGGACTTAGAGAAATATGTGATTACCTTTATGGCTGGACTTGCTGATCAAGTCTGATTGCAACTTAATCATTGGAAAATTTTCCCATCTAATTTAATGGCTTCAATATCAGGCACAAGTCACTGATAATAAATTGTTTCTTTATCTTTCAGAAGAGTCATCACTTTTGTAATTGACAGAGTTGGGGGTTCTTTGAACATGTTGCTTAACATTGTCCTCTAAATTTTTCATCAAGTATTAGCTGTCTCTGCTGAAAAAACAACCAGGTTAAGTGTGCGTGCATCTATAAGAACAAATACATGAAATGTAACTCCTAAAAGATCAGAATAAATAAAATATGTCAGTATATTCCTCACAGCTCTCATGGTACTCTGAGCTTTTATTTAATTTAATTAATACTTTACAATCAGAATTTGTAAAGCCAATGATACAAGTCGTGGGGTTTTTTTTGTTTGTTTCTTTGTTTGTTTGTTTTGTTATATATTTTGAACTCCTCTACTCTGAATTGTCATTGACTATATCTGCATGAACTTTACTGATGCTAGATTTTTTTGAGGTGTAATATTTTTGCTGAGGACCTGATGCTCCTATGAAGTTTCTTAATGTTTTAAATTTTTATAAATATTACAACTAAAGAACAACAATTCTTTTGTTGCAAAACTTTGGTACAACTCCATAAAACAATTCAAGTTAGAAACATCATCACATGGTTTTTCCACGTGGTTCTTTGATACTTTAAAGACATCATGAATTCAGATTTTCATCTGATTGTGAAAACTGTCATCAAGGTCATTGATGAAGATGTTGAACAGGACCAGACCCAGCACCAATCCCTGAGGAACACAGCTAAGTACAGGTCTCCAGCTGGACTCTACACCACTGATCACAACCCTCTGAACTCTACCAGACAACCAGTTCTCAACCCACCTTACCATCCACTCATCTATTCCACACCTCCTCGACTTTGTTATAAGGATGCTGTGGGAGACAGTGTCAAATGTCTTGCTGAAATCAAGGTAGACTACACCCACTGCTCTACCCCATCCACACAGCCAGTAATGACATCGTAGAAGACCACCAGGTTGGTCAAACACAACATCCCCCTGGTGAACCCATGGTGACTCCTCCTGAAAACTCTCTTCTCTTCCAACTGCCTGGGAACAGCATCCAGAACAAACTGTTCCAATGCCTTTCCAGGGATGAAGGTGAGGCTGACCGGGCTGTAGTTACCCAGATTAGGTGGAAGCCATGTGAATCAAAGCTATCTATAAAAACCCCAACAGTTACCTAATTCAAACCTCATAATGAAGCAACCTTTCTATACCCAAAGCTTTTCTTTTTCTGTTTTCTTATTTCCACCTTAGGTTTTTGACAAGTCTTTTCTCCTCCTTTGTCTGCTGTTCAAAGGGGAGATTAAAAAATGAAAAAAATATTGCCTAGTTTTAAAACCATAATCAAAAAACAGCCCCATAAAGCCCCTGATGACAAACAGTATTTCATCATCTTTCACCACATCATAGAATGACCAGGGAAACCTGCAGTTTCATGCATGCTAAAGCACTTACCGAAATTAAAACATTCTCAAAGAGATATGCCTTAGAGAATGAAATGTGGGAAAGTATCTAAGAGATGTTACCATCTATAATTAGAATAGATACAGTTAAGTGTCTTCAAAAAGTTTTCAATTGTCCAGAAAGGATTACACTGTGTAATAAATTGGGAAAATTTTATTCTACTTCTTAAAAGAGGAACTGTTGATTGATTGATGCTTACTGCAAACCTTTATATGTGAGCTAGAATTGTTCACAGCAACAAAATCACTTGCCACTTAGCTGCATTCAGTGACACATTAACTACTCCTGAAGAATGAGATGCCTGTAACTGCACTACACATATTTCATTAGTAAAATGACTAAAAATTAAAAATATAAAGCAACTTGCTTAAAATATATATTTATTTATTTACTTAATAGCAAAAGAGTCATATTAAAAGGCACATCTTAAATTTTTTTCTATGGCCTTCTTAAATCTGTGATAGATTTCATGTGATGATAACATATACTCACAGAGATATGCACATGTGATACGCTGTTCTGAATTATTTAGAAAAAAATCACCATTTACCTTATGATCTTAGATCCTTATCTAACCTTTGCTAAAATTAACTGGAACTTACTAAATAAAACAAGGTTATACCCAAGTTGAACAGTAATGCGCTAATGATGTTTGTCTCTATTATTTTAATAGTCTAAGAATTTTAAAAATTACAGTATATTAGTGTCCAGATCAAAACTGTCAAATCAAAGACAGTTATCATTAATGTGCTTTGCTTTATTTGAAACAAGATCTTTGTTTTGGGACTACTGATTCAGTATTTTCTTGACATTTCGTGAGGCAAAAGTTACAAGCCATTGAGTATAATAAATTCCATGTTTAGATTAACACATTATTCTGTGAAGTGTTAAAAGATCAGTCTCAAAAATCTCAAATGAATCAGGTCTGTACTAGGCAGCAAGTTGGTAAACATAGAAACATTATGTATAATTAAACAATAATATGCTGTATATTTCAGAAAATGTTTTGGATAGTAATATTTGTCATTTCTTTTTTTCTTTTTAAAATAATTTAATTATATTTTTATTCAATAGTGCAATGTACTTCTTGCCTAAAAAAGATGCTGTAGTCCTGTTTTGCTAGCTGTTGTTTTGGTGATGGTTGCTTGTTTATTTAAGGAACTTATTTTATCTGTGTGAGATTAACAACTTAAATAATAATGAATTTTTTACTCAAGTAGAACCAAATTGCTTTGGGTGGAAAATTTTCTATAGCATGCCTTAAAAGAAGAACTCTGCGCCTCATCATGCAACTCTCTTGATAATATCTGAATTAAGTATTTAGCTTCCTGTATTAAGTATTTGAATATTGCACATGGGGAATTTTAAAATAGAATCATAGAATGTCTTGAGTTGGTAGGGACCTTAAAGATCATCTAGTTCCACTCCCGCACCCCGCCTCACCGTGGGCATGGGCACCTTCCACTAGATCAGACTGATATCCAACCTACCCTTGAATGCCTCCAGGGATGGGATACCCATAACTTCTCTGGGCAGCCTGTTTTACTGCCTCACCACATCCATGGTGAAAAACATTCTCCTATCCTCTTTTTGTTTCAAACCATTACCCCTTGTCTGTACATTTCTCCTCATCTTTCTTGTAGGTCCACATGAAATACTGAAAAGCTATAAGGTCTTCCTGATGCTTTCTGTTTTCTAGATTGACCAGCAAGATAAGGTTACATGAAACACTTATTCAAGCTAAAAACCTTCTGATAGATTAGTTAAGAAGGTTTGAACTACACAGAGAAACATTCTTCAGAACAGACCTTATCAAGGCTGAATCTTTTATTTAACACCAGTTTTTCTCTGCTGATGAATACATTGAACATTTTTAGCTCATACACAAGTAATTAAGAAAATTAATGTTGTGTTTATGATCTGATAACTCAGAAGTAAGAAACTAGCTTGAGTAATGAGAAGGCATGTGGCAATAATCTAATGATAATATTTATTATCTATACCAGAATCTCAACAACTGAAAATTTCAAAAGCCACTTTGCTGACAGATTTGCCCTAGCCTATTATTTTGCTGCCCTGGTGGAAGCTGAATGTTAATGGGAATGAGTAGCAATGGAGTTTTGCTAACCCAGAGAGATCCACGAGCAGATCTATGAAGAGACTTTGGCAATGAAACAGATAATGCCAGAATACTTCATTATTTATCAGTAAAGATCTCACTAAGAAAATTTATAGCCCTGAGTTAGCACAGTACTGTTACAAGTAGAAATATCCCTGTATAGTCACTCATAATAATTATTTCCTTGGAAATGGGTTCACTATCTCCAAACACACATATCAGACTAAGAAAGCAACCAGGTCTGAACTGGAGACTCTGTCATGGTCATATCTCAACAGATAAATGAATATATTTTATTTGAAGTTTTAAGCAGTCACAACAGACTGGTGAAAATATATCAGCTTTACTAAGCAAACAATTGAGGCAAAAGTCCTGGCTCTACAGTGGACTACTGAGTCACATAAAAATTTTAATAGCACTATCCAACTTTATATTATTGTTTACTATTGTAAAACTCAGGGCCTTTTGGACTATCATCTTCATTTTACTAGAGAAATCATTCAAGTGTAGGGAAGAAAATGGAAGAGTGTTATTGATTAAATATGTCTTCTCTGAAAATAAATTCACAAATATGCTTACTGTGTAGGTCTATTTATGTAATTAAGACCAAAAAAAAAAAAAAAAAAAGAAGAAATGAGGAAAAAAAGAAAATAAAATTCCGAATGTAAAATATGAAAAGTACCAGTCACTTTACAGTAAGGAAGGACACAGAAATATATGTGAAATATAGAAGTATTAATAGAAATAATACTTCTAATAAATCGAAATATTTAACTTTTCCAGAAGACATTTTTAGCCATTTTTAATTTTAAACTTTTTCAAAAAACTTTTCAAAGAAAATTTTGAATATTTCTACAGAGTTGCAGTTTCTGAAATTATGATAATCATTTTAATAAGCACAATTAAAAATGGATCCATAAGTGAGAAAACAAAAATTCAGAACTGGAAGTCAAAAGAAGAAACCTTCATTCGGAGATTTAATTATGAAAGCAGATCTATTAAAATAAGAATACCATATGAAACTATAATGTTTCTTAGTTTTTCAAC
This sequence comes from Odontophorus gujanensis, assembly GCA_013399175.1. NCBI lineage: Eukaryota > Metazoa > Chordata > Aves > Galliformes > Odontophoridae > Odontophorus > Odontophorus gujanensis. The sequence goes on from VXAB01011865.1 coordinate 181,548, forward strand.
AACAAAAGTTATTTAATCATCCCTACTGAGAAAAACAAGTGAAATTTGTTATATCACAATTTGTTATATTGCACAATTATTAAAGTTTAATCAGTTTGACTGCATAATAAGGCAAATAAAACAAGATATTTGCAAGAAAGTAGGTTTTCAAAACTTCAAAAAGTCTATCTAATAGAGAAACCTAAAGGGCTTAATTTTATAAAATTAATCATTCATTGATAATACTATTTTCTGTATTTTTTTGATCCTCTTCTCACTCGCCCATGAAAACTACTTTTCCTTTTCTATTCTACCAGAATTCTAATAGATCCTGGTTTCTACTGTGAAGAACATGTGAATGCAAGCCTTGAAGTAGCTCTCTTTCTGCTGTCCAAGTCCTTTTCTGGTTCTGTGTTGGTATATGAGTATACACATGTCAACATAATTGTGTGTTTTTTTGAAAGATGGACTCAAGAGCATTCTGTAGAATAATTATGTCTTAAGGAGAGTAATTAAGAGACAATCAGGATTTCTAAACATTTACAGTTTAATACACGGTCTTCTGAAAAATGTCCCTTCCATATGAATTTTTTTTCAGGCTTCTGATTTAGAGCATACTAATGGCTTCAATGAACAGTGAATTCATAGAATCACAGAATCATAGAATGGCTTGGGTTGGAAGGGATCTTATAGATCACTCCCTGCAGGATTGCCACCCATTAGATCAAGTTTCCCAGGGTCCCATCCAACTTGGCTTTGAATGCCAGAGACAGAGCATCTACAACATCTGAGGCAACCTATTCCAGTGCTTCACTGTTCTGCATAAAAAATTTCTTCCTACTATCTAATCTAGATCTCCCCTTTTTATTTTAAAATCTTTCCCCTTCATCTCACCACTATCAGACTGTGTTCTGCATAAAAAATTTCTTCCTACTATCTAATCTAGATCTCCCCTTTTTATTTTAAAATCTTTCCCCTTCATCTCACCACTATCAGACTGTGTTAAAAGTCAGCCTCAGTCAGTCTCCTTCCAGTTTATAAGCTCCATTTAAGTACTGGAAGACTTCCATGGAGCTATGTCACTCCTGAACAAGGCCAAGTTCTTCAGTCTTTCTTCATAACAGAGATGCTCCAGACCTCTGATCATTTTTGTGGCCCTCCTTTGGGTCTGCTTCAACAGCTCCACATTTTTCTTGCGCAGGGAGCCCCAGGACTGGATGCAGTACTGCAGAGAACCTCATGCGGGCAGAGTAGAGGGAGACAGTCACCTCTCTCCTGTTGGCTGTTCTTCTTTTGTTGCAGACCAGGTTATGATTGGCCCACTGGAAAGAAAATGAATGCTGTTGGCTTGTGTGAAGTTTTCATCCACAGTAACTCCAAAATCCTTCTCTGCAGGGCTGTTCTTGAGTTCTTCTCCCATTCTGTACACATAACTGGGACTGCCCTGACCCAAGCAAGATAAGTAATGCAAGGTTTATTTGAATTTCTCATAAAACTGCACAGCTCATGTAGTTATAATTGTGGAATGACCAACCTGTGAAGGACAACTGTATTGTAGAAACATCCGATTAAAATGGATTTTTTTCCTTATCTGTATGGACTTTGAGTGTAATTTCACCTTACTGTGACTGGGGGGGTTTGCAAATTTGCTCACCCCTTCCTCCCTTCATGGGTAGAACATGACACACCTTGCACTTAATCTTGTTGAATATCATTTGATACAGGTGGGCCCATTTCTTAGGCTTATCCATGTCCCTTTGGATGACATCCCTTCATTGTGTGGTATCAACTGTATCACTCAGCAAACTTGCTGAGGATGCACTCAGTCCCATTATCCAGCTCACTGATAAAGATGATCCAGCTCAAAGATTAGGAGAGAACCCTGGAAAACATCACTTGTCACCAGACTGCAGCTGGACATAAGTCCATTGAACACGATCCTCTGTCTGAGAACACTGCATCAATTTCTTATCCACTGAATAGTCCATCCTTCCAATTAGTAGGTTTTCAACTTAGAGATAAGAATGTGATAGGGGACCATGTGAAAGACCTTGCAGAAGTCCAGGTAGATGACATGAGTTGCTCGTCCTCTGTGTACTGATGTCATCACTCCAACGTCAAAGGCCATCAGATGGTTCAGGCACAATCTGCCCTTGGTGGATCTGTGTGGTCAGTCCTGGAAAACCTCCTTGTTTTACATGTGCATTAACATAACTTCCAGAAGGAACTGTTGGTGTTGAAGACATATATAACCATGAAAGAATTTATTATTTTTTTTTTTAGTAAGAAATAACCTTAATTATAAAATAGCTATCAAACAAACAAACAGAAAACTAAGGTTTTTGTTCCATTCGTGTACATGAAAAAAAATAATGGAACCTGACAAACTCCAGTTGTAATTTTTACATGGCAATCAAATATGGAAATGATTGCTAAGAAAAAATTAATATAGATTTAATGTTACAAATCAGTTACACAATTTATTGTATGTACCTGGTATGCAGGGCTTTAAGTATAATATGGAAATTTTCAAGTTTACATTCTACACAGTACAGCAAATAAACAAATGTGCAGATATTATTTCCAGGAATCACAAGTCACTATTGGTGCTTTGTAAATTTTGGTTGAGAAAACTGGTGAACAGGCCACAGTTAGGAAAAATCTTAAGTCTTACTTCTCTAGCCTTTCTAACAACATTTACAGCATATCTCCCAAGTCAGTTATTATTAATAATTATTAGTAATATCATCATTTAATTTTAATTTGTCAAATTAATGTTCAGTGTAGAATTGACCTAAGCTGACTACAGTACAAATTTTATCATAGAAAGTATTTACAGTACAGTTTTCTTAATGTGTGGTGAAACTTAAGTATGAAAAAGGAATAGTTAATTAAAAGTAACATATTTGTTGTTGTTTTTGTTCAAATGGACAAATTAACAGCTGTCCATAACAGCTGCCAGCCTTCTAATTGTTAGACAGATGTATTATCCATGTAATTTTAAGTTTGCAAAGACCAGCTGCTTCTCATTTTGCTCTAACCAGTTTTTTCCTGTTCAGCACTCTGTGATTATTATCCTGAATATTCCATTATTTGTATTTACAAATTTGTCAGGCAAAGCAACAGATATTAGGATTAGAATTGGAATTTGACCACGCTCCACTTCTTTGAAGTATTTTCCTCATTTACACAAGGATAAAAATATAACAAGTTGCATTGTCTTTATACCTGTATAACACTTGCAAAATACCTTTTCAGAGATGAATTAAAGAGACAAAAATCACAATTTGTTGTAAACTTTTGTTTACAACAATTTACTTTAGAAATTAAAGAAGTGTTTCATTCATTTTGAGAAAAAATTGAGTACATCAATTTTGTCCCTTGAAGGCTGGACAACTTCCTGGAACAGCACTGGAAAACTGGAAAACAAAACAAACTACAGTGCTGAATTATAAATTTTCTGGGTCAAATCTTACAAAATGCTGAGCATGCTGTTACCACTCCAACCAAATAATTAGGCCTAGAAATCACAGCAACTGTTAAGCCTCAAGGGTGAGGGAGATGTCTCATTGGATTCAACTGGACAGTTCCAATATTTAACTTTGAGTCCAAAAATACTTGCTCTGCTGGAATGAGTCCAGAACCTATAGTGTGTTGTTAGATAGACACATAAATGAGCCACACATTGATACTGTCTTCAGTTTTAGGTCTGTAAAACTCATTTTTTAACATAGATTGAAGCAATAACAGATGATGGGGAAGTGAAGATTGTATATTTTGTGTATGACGAGACACAAGAAGCAGCAATGTTCCCAAAGCCTGTTGCCAGAGATCTAGTACAGAGGTAGTTAAATCTGAAAATGTCAGGCCACACCCTTCCCTGTGAGAACAGGACATCCAAACAAAGTTATTTCAGCAGTGCTGAAAGAAGAATTAAGCACAGTCTTTTGCTCGCATGGCAAAGGAAGAAAAGACTAAACAGTTTATTTCTTATGATTCTATGTGTGTTTTTATTCAATTACTCATTGTCTCCAAAAGGTATACATCATGCATATCCTCAACAGTTGACAACATTTTATCTGTTCTGGGAATAACTAAAATAGCTCAGAATTTAAATGTTAAATGACCATACCAGTAATGACTTACACTTGATTCAGAATGTAAGAGTTTGAAGAGGTGCGTTTGCATGCTAAAATATTGGAGGAATCTGCTGACTTAACTCCTGCCAGGAAAAAAATATAGAGATCAGCAGCGTTTCCCCAAGCTCCTACTGGTTCTAGTATCTTCATGTATATACTCAATTGTAAAAGCTTCACGTGGACTGTAGTGCATTCACCTAACCTGTTGATCTGTGATCTTTTATCTCCCAATGGTGACAGCCTGTCTCTCATATCTCATAGTGTCTTGTTAGCTTGGATGGATGAGGTGTATTATGATTTTACTCCATTAACTCTGTGGTTCTTGAAATCTCATGAACTATCTTGTTAAAGCATATCCAACGTCTATCTAGCCAAATTTCTGTTGTTGACTGTAACAGTACTAGTCTGAATGGATAATAAATTCCTAGTAGCAGTCATGGAAAAAAAATCTAGCCTGCTGCTGACAACTTTGTGCTGACCTATAAAACTTGGAAATGAATTTAAGTGCTAAACCCCACATTTTACTATTTTCCAAACAAAATAAAAAAATTTCTACTTCCAATTCTCCTGTTACTTTGCATTACTCTGATTTGTAATTATAGTCCTTGTTGTACACCTAAACAGCTGTTACTTTTTGCTTTTTGATCTCAGAGCATATCCATGGATGGCTAACGGAGGAATGTATTGTATTGCTTTGATTGTCCTTTTGTCGGGGACATTTTCATGCACAGTAAAAGCTCCTCATTGACGGTCCCATTATGACTTATAGTTCTTTCAACACTTTTTTGGGTAGTTCTTAGGAATTGGTTTTTTTTTTATCTCTCTTAATCAGTGCATTTTCTACTCTCTTAATTAATCTCAAGATCACTTTTTTAATACCTTTATGAATTTTCCTTGAGATGGATTGAGCTCTTGTCCACGAATTGTTACATGTTATAGTTACATATTACAAATTGTTAAGTATAATGTAATATTTTGGGTAATCCTTCATACTCTGTAAGAACTAACTAGAAAGCATTTTAGTTTTTTCATAAAAAATAATAAGGTCAAATAAAATACATAGAAACGCTACTCTTGAAATCATTGACGTAAGAGCAAACTTTCAAAGGTGCCCGTGTGTCAGGGTTAAACTATTTCTACATGCTTTGACAACATCAAACCTTTTTCCCACCAGTTTCTTTCCTGGTTACGCTATACTAAACACTATGATGAATTTAATCTATCTGGAGCAAAATTTTCATAGAAAAGAATTGAAAGACTCATCCTTACATTTCCATTATGTGAAAAAAATGCATCAACATCAAATATAAATAAATGTGGATGTTTTTTATTATTTTTTTAAGAATGCCCTTCGTATTTTTTGTATTTATTACCTTTTTATATTACAAATGTTTATTATGATTTAAAGTGTCTAAGAGTAGAAGTCAAGGGAAAATATTACTTAAACAAAATGGTCCTCTGACAGAAACATAGCATTACAAAAATCTTTGAGATACTTATTATTGAATTACAACAAGCAAGCAAACAAAAAAAAAATCCCCCTGGAATTTAATTCTAAAATAGTTAGCTAAGGTAAGCTAACTTTAAATTTTTCTTATCTATTTAAGAACAGTATTTAACAGAGGAGGACCATAAATTCTAGAAATTTTTAACATGACCAGATGCAGCTATACAAATGAAATAGATCCATAAATGCTTATTAGAACTCACTGCAGTTATAACATGAAATTCTAAAAATAAAAAGGTAATTTTAGGATGTAAATTTACTGTTCTTTTATGCACCAGAAAATGAAGAAATGTGTGTAGTTTTAGGGGAATTAAAGAACTACAAATTTATGAATCTGGTAATACTTTAAATGGTAAACAAAGACTGTGATTAAAAAAAACAAAAAAGAAAATATTTAAAAAGTGTAAAGGGGATTACAGCCATCTGATTAACTCCATTCAGGATTATTTCCATTATACAAAGCATGTGATGCTACTATGAATAGTCAGCGCTTTCCACTATTTAAAGATTTTTTTTATTGCTTATTACTTCTTTCTTTGCATAGAAATTGAAAAATGCCCTTCTCTGCTTGTTTTTTTTTTTTTAACTCTGTTAATATATTATTTGAGGATAACCCATTACACAAGAATAACTAAATACACTTTGACTTAAACTGTCCTACTTTATGTATTTGACTTGCAATATCCAACTGCACCTCCCTACTGAGCAAATTATACGGTTTTATAAGCACCAGAGTACTGAACCATTAGGCCGGTATTCCCAGAGATGCAGAACATCAGGTTACTCTTTCAAAAAATATTACCCAGCATTTGGTAGTGTCAGACAATTGTGTGTACTTCAATTGGTAACCAGTATTTGCCTCAATTTACAAAAGTAATCAAAATTGCTCATTCAGTCCATTCCCTAGTAACTACAGTGATTCATTAGTGGATTCTCTGCTTATGAGCAGCCCATAAGCAGTGTTTTTCCTCAAAATTGTTTGCTTATATAGATTATCTAGATTATCTTCTCTCTATAATAGGTATTTCATGAGATACCAAGAACATGAGTCATGTTTATTAGGTTAATCACAAGATAGCAATCACTTATGGCTGCATATTCCAGGGCATCAAATGGATGACACATTTTATACAACAAAGAAACAGAGCTTCAGCCACTGTTTCATTCCAAATCTATTTCTCTATATAGACACAGCTAACAAAATGTCCACTGGTGATACTTCCAGCTGAAGAGTACGGCCTTGTGAACTTACAGATGTTCATCAGATCACCGGTCTCCAATATGTTAAAAGTTCTGAGTCTTCATGGTCTTAGGAAGCATCACCTTTATCTACTGTGTTAATAAGCATTTCAGTGTGCTGTTTCTTCCAAGTGAAAGGTTGAGGAAGTTAGGATTATTCAGCTAAGAGAAGAGAACACTCTGGGGAGAGGTCACCGTGATCTTCCAGTACTTGAAAGGAGCTTACATGCAGGAGGACAGATTTCTATACAGGTAGATAGTGATAGGACAAGGGGAAATGATCTATCTAAGCTGAAAGAGAAGTTTAGGTTAGATGTTAAGAAGTAATTCTTCACTCAGAGTGTGGTGAGGCAGGAAGGAAGGAAGGAAGGAAGGGAGGAATGCAGAGTTAAAATAAGCCCGGCAGTGGGGGAGGCCCCAGCTGGAGCCAGCTCCCACCCTTCGGGGATGGGAGAGAGGGCCCAATGAGTGCAGGGGGCTCTGCATGGCACGGGGGCTCCTGGGACCCCTCACTGCACATCGGGGCTGGACCGGGAGCCTGGGGGATGGGGATTGCATGGTGCCTTGCCCTGATGGCTCTGCCCCTTCTGCCACTCCGGCAGGACGGCTCCCGGCAGCGGCCCATGCAGAAGAAGACGGTCTCCTTCAGCACGATGCCCAACGACAGGAAGATAAACAGCGCGGCCGCCTGCATCTCCTTCATGCTGGAGGGCTGTGAGCTGAAGAAGGTGCGTTCCAACTCCCGTATGTACAGCCGCTTCTTCGTGCTGGACGCTGACATGCGCTCTGTGCGCTGGGAGCCTTCCAAGAAGGACTCAGAGAAGGCCAAGATTGAGATCAAGTCGGTGAAGGAGGTGCGCGTGGGTAAGAAGACGCCCATCCTGCGCAGCAATGGCCTCTCTGATCAGTTCCCTGATGAGTGCGCCTTCTCCATCATCTACGGAGACAACTACGAGTCCCTGGACCTGGTGGCCAGCTCAGCTGACGTGGTGAGCGCCTGGGTGATGGGGCTGCGGTACCTGCTGTCCTACGGGAAGCACACACCCGAGGCCCTGGGGACTGGCCACCCCAGCCTNTCCTTCTAGTGTTGCAAAAGGGGGAAGTTGATGAGTCAGAGACTCAGTGGGAGTCAGGCAGCTGAAAACATCTGCCATGTTCTTCATACCTAGGCCTGGAAAAAATATGCTTCCACTTCAAGTGGCCTGAGTTCCTAAATAAGACATTTTTTTCCTTTCCTGAACTCCGTATCGGGCTCATATGCCTTTCTCTTGCTCTTACTAAGATCAGCTAATAAAAATTCATCTTAAGTGTTGGAGGATTGTTTTTTTTGTCAACAAATTATGCTACTCATGAATAACTTACAATGCCAAGACAGTCATGCTAATTATAAACATTGAAAATTTATGTTCTTATAAATTAGAAGGAAAAACAAGATTTTATTTGATGAAGATTATAGCTTTTGGAGTTATCAGGGTATAAGAATATATATATATATATTTTATTCTGTTTTACAACAGTAGGAAAAATAATTCATCAATGCCTGTTTTCCAGGTTCTAGTTCCAAGTTTAAATGATAAACAGTACCGGTAGGACTACCAAGTTGGATTAATCACTTTGAGAGATTTTGTGAAATTCACCACCTGATTAGTTTTAAGAACAGTCAAATCAAATGAAATATCCCTATAAATCTGGTTCTGTTTTGAAATCCACTAAGTGTATTTAGTAGCCTTTAAATATTTCAGCAATATTTTGTTAGAAATTCTTCATTAGGAAACAATTCCTATGCTCAGCAAATTAAGAGAAAAATCTCAGAATGTTATGAAGGAGAATAGCAAGATCTGTTGTAATACACTGTTTGGTAATACATAGGATTGTTCTCCATTTTGTTTTTGTCAGATCTAGTTTTAAACACGGTAACTGAAATAACTGAATAGTAACTGCATAGAGTCAAGCTGTTCTACAGTTTAGTCAGTTTCATTGTCAGGATGTCTTCTTATAAATATATGCAATTTCTTTCCTCTTTCTCAAGGCAACTGACTTATTGCTCAATTTTCTATGCTATTCCAGTACTTTTTCTCTTCTAGAAATACTAACCCTAAACAATTCCTATGTCTAGATACTTACAGTCTTCAAATATATATGGAATTATTTTATATACTATTCAGTGATTTTGAGTAGATGATCATTTTTCAGGCTTCCTGTTGGGAGAAAAAGTGAATAAAACAATTCACGGTATGTTCCAAAGTTCTGAGTTCAAGCACAAGAATGGAATCTTATCTGGAATGGTTTAACACTTCAAAACAACACCATCTGGGAAGGACAGTGCTTGGTGCTCTTTGCTGGGCTCCAGGCTATACTCAGGCATAGCCTAGGAAAGGACTTCAGGACATAGACCAAGCAATGCCAGGTGCTGTGCAATAAAACAACTTTAGGCTGTTTGCAACAGAACTTTTCAATCTGTTCTGAAATTGAAAAGGTTATACTAAAACACACTTCAGTTGAGAGGACACTCTGGGTGATCAGAAAGCTTGTGTTTCACACCCTGTTCAATTATACTTTCTTTCTGTGAGACTACCAATTACTTGACCTTGTATTTATTTTATTTCCACACCTGGAAAGTTGTGCTTTCTATTCTTCCCAGGAGTACCATTGAAGATTATAAGGCTCACTGACTTTCTGGCAACTGCAACTCTGTCATAGTGCACAAATACACAGAAAATGATTGTTTCTAGCTCTGATTGTTAGAACAAATTTATTTGAAGACTGTCTTGACTATTTTGGATTTCAGTAGGTATTACCATAGAAACCTTTTTAATAACTTTCAAAGATCAAAAAAATACAGTAAAATTAGATTAATTCTGCAGTTAGGCACTGTACATAATATGCTACAATCTGGACTCCCATGGAGAGTACAAGGAATGCATATTCTAAATAGGAGCTTAATCAACAGATCAAAGTATCATACCTGCTAATAATAGATTCTTTTTCCCTAATTTACAAAATGCCTTTATTATCTGCAACATTTCTTTAAATGGAGATTATACATTATAAACTACATTATGTTACTGAAGACAATAATGTACACAGAAATCCTTGGACAGAATCTCTATCCCTTCTCCGGAAAATATTTATTATGCTTCAGGAGTAAATAAAAATTTTCATTTTTCTACACCTGCTTTCTACACATTTTTCTTATCCTGCTGAGTATCAACTCATTGTAAGAATATAATCTCTCTGATAAGGTTTTTAAGAGTTTACTCATGGACAAAAAATAAATTTTTCAATTTCAGTTCAGCTTTTAACTCAAGCAGGCTTTCTAGATAACTGTATTTTTTTAATACTCATTATCTTTCATTTGGATTTAATATATAAGATCAAGAGTTATTAGTAGAGATAAGCAAAATACAGGAAACAATTACATTTATGATTACCTACCACGAGAAAATAAAAGAAAAATCCAGTTTATGATGAGAAGATAGGTTTTTTTTCTGATGTAACATGCTTATTGCACTTTCAGTCTTATATATGCAAATGTCACTATAGCATTTGTACATCAAAGAAGGAAAATACATTCTGATGATAGATTAAATCAAATTTAAGAAAAGCAGCTTTTAAAGCTTCCTTATTCTCCATTCAGATAAATGTATATTTACAATGCAGCATACTTTTACACTCCCATCCCCACTCCCCCTTTTAATGTTGTCAAAACCAGTTTCATGTCTCCTTTCAAACCATTAAGATGTTTTTGAATTGGAAAAGTTATGCTTGTCTCCCACAGAATTGGTTTAGTGAGTAACACAAAAGATACCTTAAAAATAATGCATGTAATTTTGCCAGTCCATATGACTTAATACATATTCAGCTTCAGGTGAAAAATGAGAAAAAAGTTGAACTAATGTATTGTACCAATGCAAAATATATGCAGACACTGTTTTGTTCAAAATGACAAATTCTTAGATTTCAATTATCAAGCGCAATTATATCATTGCAAGTTGTACAATTTCACTCAATAAAAACAAAATTATTGATTGATTGATTGATTGATAAGCATAGCATATTGTCATCTTCCTTAAGAAGGACTGAATAAATTGTCTTGGTGAAGCTTATTTGATTTCATAAGTTTCACACTATCTAAAATCAACGCAAAGATAAGTGTTAGGGTGTATCTCATCAGCCCCTCTGCTATGCCAAAAACTCTCTCTATATTTTTGTAGTATTTCACAGTCACAGAATTGTTAAGATTGGAAGTGATCTGTGGAGGTAATCTGGTTCAGCTCTCCTCCCCAAGTAGGTACATCCAGATCTAGTAGACCATGACCATGTCTAAGTAGATTGTGAAGTTCATCTTCAAAGGAGACCTCACAACCTCTATGGGAAACCTCTGCCAGTGCTCAATCGCTCACACAGTAAAACAGCGCTTCCTGATTTCCATCAAGATAGTCTTTAAGATGGTATTGCAATGGAAAGTAATATTGAAGTATACGTTACTTTCATTTGAAATGTCAGTAGACTATTTTAATGTTTGAACACATACAGAGAACAGAATTTGACAGGTAGAAAGGAACTCAGAACTCAGAATCTGAAGTTTTGCGTTGTTTAAACATAGAATTGTATTTAAATTACCACAATTACATATTTACATATTAGCAGTTATTTATATAAAAATAAATAAAAACTATTTCTAAGGACACATCAGTTGATGAGGAGACAAATTCCACTGTGCATCTGATCAAAATTCTGCCACATCACGCATACAAATGACACAAGTTACTCAGAAGGTAAACTGAGTCTTGAGCCCGTAATTAAAAGGACTGTCAGCAACAATGTCAGCTGGAAAATGCTGTCATCAGAGTGGTCATTTTTACACTTGCTAATTACTGTAAGTTAGGGCAACTTCTGTTTTCTTAAATTTGTGCTGAGTTTAGTGTTTGAAGCTATAACTATCAAATCATATTTTTCTTAATGAACTTGATCAAGACTTTTATGAAAATACAAGCTTGACAAGCCATAACAATGCAAAAATTTCCTAAGCTAGTGCGCCACCCACTAAGAATATTGCTCTGTATCTGAATCAGACATGAGTCAAGTTATGAATTATTTAGAAGGGAATAAGGTGGCATAAGAAAAAACAAACCTCATTCTTTTTTGTAACCAGAGAATTTAAATACTTTAGATCATTTTACGTTTCACTATGTTGCAATCTCAAGGACTAGAAGATGTGGGGCACAAAGTATTATTTTCATTTATTTCCTATTGTCAGCCTTTGATTATCCAACATAGTTTCCATAATCAGTTAACAATGACCTTAAGGTTTTGTTGCCTCACTCATAGACCCAGGTAGGTGTGGACAAGAATGTACGTTCTTCACTTAAAAATGCTTCAGAAGACTGTATTGGGCAATTACTGATACTCTGGTCTGTAGTAATCTCATCAGCTCCTCATCTGCCACCCATCATGCTGTGCCTTCTAGGTGGCTGAACTCAGGATGTGAAGATATATTGCTGCTTCTTCTTTGATTCAGCTCTAATATTGCAGTCTTCACACTATCGTAAGTGTTTTACTTAAAAATGAATTTGATCCAGAAGAATTCCTGATAGGAAAAAAGAAAAGAGAAATTTGATGTGCATTCATAGTATTCCTTCTTCCCCTTATTCCTTTTCTATTTCTTTGCTTTCTTTCTTTGTAGTGGGTGTGCGAAGTCCCTCAAACAATTATTCTGTCTTCTGAAAGTGATAAAAGTATGAATTGATGCTGTTGTATCAGGTGGTGTTGCAATGTGATCTGAATTTCATCTTATTGTTCCCCACAGATATTAAATATATATTCAAACAAATGTTTGTAATACATGTTTCTCTATACAACTCTTCTTTACCTATTTTCTCAGTTCCTTCCATCCTCAGTCTATACAAGAGAGCGTAGTGGATATATTATATTCTTCTTCCTTTGGAAATTTAGCATTAGAGTTTTGCAGAATCATTAGGAAGGATGAGTACTACATAGGAAATTAACTCAGAGGTAAATAACAGTCTTGGAAACTAAGAGAAATAGCATGAACTGCATTAATGTCTTACACCAAGGATGGGCTAATATGACTTACTTTAAGTCTAGATTGGTCTTCAGTTGAAAGAGACAAAGGAAAAAATTGATAAAAATTCTTAGCTAGGTAGAGAGTAGAAGTGAAACTGTATGTTGTAAAAATCATGGAGGAGATGCGATGTGACTCACATTCATGTTTCAGGAAATGTGAATGCAAAATGGAACCAGAACAAGAAAGTCATTGAAGTGGTCAAGGCAAAGAAGGATATATTTGTAAGAGGAAAAACAGACAACTTGTTTTACTAGGCTTATCAACACTGTTAGGAATAGAAGAAGAATATAAAAATATTCTAAATATTAAATATACAATAAATGTATGAGTTTATATAAGTATATATATATTTATATAAATAAGCTGATACTGAAAAGATAGAAAAAGTTAACCATACTAAAGTATAATTATGTGAGAAAAAATAACATTAACAAGTGTAGTTTAAAAGCTATTGAAAGAAGATTTTATTAACAGTTTTCCTAGAATGTTCTTAGAAGAATGGGGAGGAGAATTTTAAGATGATAACTGACATGTTTATGATATGATCATGATACGAGGTTCCCTGATGTAACAGATTGTTAGGCACATCAACTCCCACAATATTTCTAGCAGGCTCAGATGCTGACCTCCCAGTGCTGCTAAGCAACATCTTATAGCACATCTTATGGTTCATGACCACTTCAAATTCAGAATGGTCTACTGCCAAATGAAACCTCAAGGTTCAGTAAACATAGTTCATGTCACCATCACCCATCTAAATGTACATAGCTAAGCAAAATTGTCAAAGGAAGTAATAATGAAACTCCATATTTTCATCCAGTCAACAAATTACTCATGGTCCAGGAGATCAAATTTAAATATCTTCATGAGGCTAATTTTTCTCCCGTCCCAGCTGAGACACAACAGCAAACCATATATAAGACCTTAGTTGCAGTACAAGGTAAAACAGCGATATCTTTATGACCTATGATTAAAACATCTATTAACAGAGTGTAGTATTTAATATTATTATTAAAACTTTATTTTTTTCAAGTCTACAACTGATTTAGCAAAGAATTAAGAATTGTTTTTCTGTAAGTAACAGATCATAGAGAAAATATTTGTTTTATTTCCATGTGACAGTGACTTGCATTAACTTTATTTTAATATAAAATTTTTGAGGATTAAGAAGTAAGGGTAGTCTTACTTTCAAGTATTTTAGGACTATAGCTGTAAAGTAGAATAAAAAGTCCTTATTATGAAGTAAAAATATCTGTATTTGCAGCTAATATAGCCTATTACTAATATAATATTGATATGTAAATTAGAACTGTTGAAGTTTTCAAGTACTGAAAAAAAAACAACCCACAACAGAGGACTACCGTGGTAATCCCATACAATAAAATTTTCTTAATAGTTCAGGTAATCACTCACCTCACACAAGGTCATGTCTGAAGGGAACATAACTGTCTGATATTACAGTAAACTGAAAAAAAAAAAAAGTGAAGTTCCTTCCCAAGAGTAAGCGTTATTTTTAATAGGTGAAAAATAGAGCATGCTAATTCTATCAAATCCGTGAATGAATTACATATGTGACTATGTTCACTTGATTAGGCCAATGCTTATGAAGAAGAATTTGGAAGGGAAAGCATGTAAATAAAAATCTCATGAATTTTATCAGCACTATTTGTAGAACAAATTCTATACAACTGTACTTTCTTACTGCTGGAGTGTTTTCCGTACCTGTTTTTTGAAACTCAAACATTGTTGAACTGTTCCCCAAATTATCTGCCATTGTTCCTCATATCCTTCACAAATTACTTGTTTTGCTTGCCTAGTTACCAGCAAAAATATCTATATATCTTTTCCTAATAACAAATGATTATAACTATTTTCCCAATAGCATGACATTGCTAAGTATTAAGAAATGGTCTGTGCTCCTATTTGCAATTAAGGTAAGTTAGGTTGTGTTCCAGGGCAATTTGGTGGAGAAAATTAGATAAACTTTCTTAGATTTAAACAGGAAAGAAGCAATGGGTGCATATTAAGAAACACACAACTCTATCTGAACACAAGGAAAACAATATTCTGTTGTAGGGTCAATCAACACTGGCACAGGTTGCCCAGAGAGTTGCAGAATTTAATCTATCCTTGGCCATGATGTGTAGCAGCCTGCTCTAGGTGGCTCCTCTTGACTGTTGGAGTTGGACAAGACAGATTCAAAAGATTCCTGCCAACCTCAGTCACTGTGTGATTTTGTGATTTTTGATAATCCTGTATATTTACCTCAGAGACCCCTATTTCCATTAGTTTGTCTAAATCTGTTAGTGTTTTAAAAAGTCATGTGATCACAAAGTCTCAGCCTTTCAGGGTAATATTTTTGGTTGCCTACAGAATTAGTCTTATTCTTCATTCATTAATATGCAAAAAAGCTAATGTGAGCAAAACATATATCCTACAGCTTGTTGATAAAAAAGAGATATTAACTTAATAAATTAAAAACACTTCTAGAATTACACTATGAAAGTATACAACAAATAATAATATCACCTTCATTTTTCTTTGAGCTAATTCTAGGTGCTATGGTTTCTGAGCAACTCATTCTCTAAACTGCTTGTTTAAGTTAATGTGCAAAAAGATATTCATGCCTCAGTGCTCCTGTATCAGCCTTTATTGAAGGTTTTTTTAGATCTATTTTTATTGTGTTTGCTGATTGATTAATATTTCACTTCTTAGCAGCAATCGAAAGAAAACTTGGTATGATAAAACAAACAATAAGCCTTCATCATATCTGGATAGCTGCCCAAGGCATGTGTAAGTCAAACCTACATCAACATATGATATGGACTTTATCAGCAGAGATCTTAGGAGAGCATGTTATGGAAAGAACATTATTTTAAAGGAATCACAATATTTTTATTTATAGACAGAATAAAAAGAGTAATTTAATAATATATAATATATAATGAATCAGAAGATATCCTATATTAATGACATTGCACAGATGGTCTTGATTAAAAAAAAAAATTATAAGAAAAGGACTAAGAAATTCTATATGCAGCACTGTGAATCTAACAATAGTAGACTCCTGTGTTTCAAATTTAATGGCAGTGCTTGCATAACTGAACAATAGCTCAACCATATCAAACACCAACAGGCACTTCTGCTTCCATTCAAAATGTGTTGGGTGTTCCACTTCATTATACTATGCCATTAAGATATGTCATTTAAAATGCAGGACAGAATATAGCTTTAATTTGAATAGAGTAAGGATAGAAGGTTATGTGGATATGGCGCATTGTGTGGACAGGGATGTTCAGCCAGTCTGGGAAGTTGTCGTGAAAGAAAGATGAAAATCTACTGCCTGCTTAAATGTTCTGCCTCCAGTAACTCACACCACGTAAATCATTTTTTACAAAAAGGTTCAATTAAATAATTAATATATGATAGAAACTGATACAGATATACTTTCAAATGTCACACACACATCCAATACACAGATAAAATGTGTTTTATGAACACATAAAAAAGTAAAAATGGAAACAAATGCATGATTCTGAATCGCTGTTTCTCTCATACCTACACAAACAAAAACCTCCTTTTATTGGAAGAAAATATAACTTTTTCTCTAATGTGCTGTCAGTGAAAATGACAACATGTATGTAAAACTGACACAAATACTTCACAATGCCAATGGCAATCATATATCAGCTTAGTTAGCACACTGATATTCATATTGATTGCATTGTTGCTTATATTCTGGGCCTTATCAGTGTATGAGATGGTACACTATATGGTTCTACAGGAAGCTATCCTTTGTCTGAGAAAGACATTCGGACAGTAAAATGTTTATGAGATCTTTCACTCCTGCATCACAGATGAAGAAGAGGAGAATTAATAACAAAATAAACTGTGTGGAATGGGCCTTTTGCACTATGAATGATGTGATTAAACTTTTCTGCTAAATCAAATCAAAGTTTTGGACGGAGTTTGTATACTTCTAACTGGAACTGCCACCCTGAAAATTCTGGCACTGAGCCCTGGAGGAACTTAAAATCAATAGGAGGCATAGATTTCTATCTGAGAATTCCTCAAGCTCCCAAAGTTCTGTTTCTGCACATGCCCAGAAATATCTCTTTTAGGGTTCAACAAGTTGTGCAAATAGAGATATATAATAGAGATAAAATAAGAGAAGAGAAGAGAAGAGAAGAGAAGAGAAGAGAAGAGAAGAGAAGAGAAGAGAAGAGAAGAGAA
>VXAB01011865.1:198988-268034 GCA_013399175.1 Odontophorus gujanensis
CAGGCACTTCTGCTTCCATTCAAAATGTGTTGGGTGTTCCACTTCATTATACTATGCCATTAAGATATGTCATTTAAAATGCAGGACAGAATATAGCTTTAATTTGAATAGAGTAAGGATAGAAGGTTATGTGGATATGGCGCATTGTGTGGACAGGGATGTTCAGCCAGTCTGGGAAGTTGTCGTGAAAGAAAGATGAAAATCTACTGCCTGCTTAAATGTTCTGCCTCCAGTAACTCACACCACGTAAATCATTTTTTACAAAAAGGTTCAATTAAATAATTAATATATGATAGAAACTGATACAGATATACTTTCAAATGTCACACACACATCCAATACACAGATAAAATGTGTTTTATGAACACATAAAAAAGTAAAAATGGAAACAAATGCATGATTCTGAATCGCTGTTTCTCTCATACCTACACAAACAAAAACCTCCTTTTATTGGAAGAAAATATAACTTTTTCTCTAATGTGCTGTCAGTGAAAATGACAACATGTATGTAAAACTGACACAAATACTTCACAATGCCAATGGCAATCATATATCAGCTTAGTTAGCACACTGATATTCATATTGATTGCATTGTTGCTTATATTCTGGGCCTTATCAGTGTATGAGATGGTACACTATATGGTTCTACAGGAAGCTATCCTTTGTCTGAGAAAGACATTCGGACAGTAAAATGTTTATGAGATCTTTCACTCCTGCATCACAGATGAAGAAGAGGAGAATTAATAACAAAATAAACTGTGTGGAATGGGCCTTTTGCACTATGAATGATGTGATTAAACTTTTCTGCTAAATCAAATCAAAGTTTTGGACGGAGTTTGTATACTTCTAACTGGAACTGCCACCCTGAAAATTCTGGCACTGAGCCCTGGAGGAACTTAAAATCAATAGGAGGCATAGATTTCTATCTGAGAATTCCTCAAGCTCCCAAAGTTCTGTTTCTGCACATGCCCAGAAATATCTCTTCTTTTAGGGTTCAACAGGTTGTGCAAATCTCACGTAATAGCATGACTGCTATACAATATGAGTTGTTCCTTATCATTTACACTGTTTCTTCCCAAACCTTATTTGTAGGTGCCTAACTTTCACCAAGCTCTATTAGAAGGCTTCCTTTAAGATTCCAGGTTTATCTCTGCGGACAGGTATTGGGAAATGGACATATTGCAGGACATTTTGTATATAACTGAGAAGGAAAATAAACTTTAATAGCAGAATATTAGGTACAAATCAAATGACTTGCCCATATAAAAGTGATCTGTGGCACAACTGGTTACGTGTTAGAAGTCTTAAATGTATTACAATAATTCTGTTATTATTCCATTATTCTGTTAGCTTATTTCTTACCCANCTCTAATCTAATATCTAAAATACAAACAGAGACATTTTTGAGTTTTTAGAACAATATTTCCACTAAAATCAAGTTGAGACCATGATTTTCTGATTCAAAAAACTGAGCTACAGAATTATATGTAGGGTTAAAATTGTTAATGTATATTAATAGTAGAAAAAAAATTAGTTTAACTCATTTTGCTTGGTGCATTCTAACTAATCTATTATTTTTGTAATGCAACTGGAATATTCTAGTCACATTTTGGACAACACTACTCCAAACACCATGAAATTGAATCCCTGGAAAAGTAATGCTGCTCTTGCAATGATGTGTTGAGTGTTTTTTTTTGTTTGTTTGTTTTTTTTTGTTTTTTTTTTTGTATCATAAAACCTAGAATTTGAGTTTCTAAGTGTCCTCATTTGGCGTTCTTAATGAGAAATAAATGCTTCAGTTGGATGCAGTTTAAATGAAGAACAATATTTTACAGACAGAATAACTTTAGAGGTGGTGGAATATATATAAATTACGATTGACATTGACTAATTACATCTCTAGTGAATATCTACCCAGGAGAAAATGTTCAACAGAAATGAATGAAATATGGGAGAAGTAAGTTTGGAAAAAGCCATTTCTTTAAAAGTATCTATTTAATAACGACAAGCTCTAAAATCAGTGGTGTTAGTACAAATAAAGACTTTATCTAATAACAGTAATTCGAAACCTTCTAGAACTTATTACTGGAAGGATATTTTTCATAGATATAAAGTAAACTAAATCAGAAAAATAAATAAACATTCTAAATAGGAGCTCTGCTTGAGGGAAGAAAACATAAGCACAGTCTAAATAAGCTTAAAAGAGGACCTTAGCTGAAATAATCCAGCAGAGGTTTTCTGATTAGGCAGTGCTCCTCCACTTAACTGCTGCTGAACATTGGCACAAGGTATTTAGCTTACAGAACATGGACTTAGCTTCTGAATTTAGAGGTCAAAGATGCTTTATTTCAAACAAGACTTGAATCAGGATACTTCAAGAATTTATTCTTAGTACCAAGAAATATCTTGACCCTACTTATGGTGTAAGTAATTGCCTATGATCTCATAAACTCATATATTAGGAGGAATAAAAAGGGCAATTATGAATCATGCTGTTTGACCTCATGTTTAGCACATGCCAGAATTATGTCAAGTGAAATACAGTGATTAGCAACCACTGTTGTTCTCTGTTTAAACGCTAGTGATGCTTCTGCAGCTGAAGACTGCAGATACCAAACCATAAGAGGTTATTCACTGAGGATGCAGAATACATTTTCTCAGGATCTTCCCTTCCACTGCAGTGAACAGAGTTAGCTACAATAGTTCTTCCGTAAGTCCATATCTCCTGGGCAAAAGAAAAAAAATAATTTCTTTTGTTTATCTCCTCAGGGTCTTTATTAAAACACATATTTGGAAGTCATTATGTTATTAGCTGATTAGTAATGCAGAAATAGTTTCAAACATCAACTTGCATTTCACATACGCCAGTGATGAGCTTTCATTATTCACTCCTTATGGTTTTGTTTTGTCTTTTTAGACAGTTACTTGACAGCAGTAATGCTTTCCTTTGGAGAAATTCTGACAATTTCTTTTGAAGAACTTTCCTGTAAGAAGCTGCAGCACAGGGAGGCAGCACAATGGTGCGTTACAGGAAAAGAAAGAGTCCCACTGACTCTGGAGACTGTGCATGCCTCTTGCATAAAGTCGCCTTCCTGCCAACAGCTCTACTGGGCATGACAGTCCTCTGGTGACAGAGCTAATCTCCATACTATGCTTCTTACAGCCAGGGTAAACAGAGTGACCAATGTAAGGGGAATACAGACAGCATTGCCCAATATGAAGCTGGCTGCCAGAGGCTGTTTCAGTCCTGGAGGACACATGTAGCTTGAGTGATTCAGAGTTGTTTTTTTAGGCAAGTCTGAACAACAGAGGTACAGATATAAGAAAGGAATACTTGCAATTGTGAACCTTTCTCCTCCTCTGTATGTTACTCCTAAATATTCCTTACCCATACCTGAAGACTCAGCAGTTTACTTATAAATATGTTCTGCCAGACAGAGAAAATGATTGTGAAGTAAAATCATGTAAGATACCAGCTCCTGATTCTGAATCATTTGCTATGAGAAGCAGGATTAAAAAGAAACACTGAAAAAATATTTATTGAGATATACCATATCATACCATTAAATCCTGGACTGGGAGACTACCAGTGTCCTACACCTTTAAAAAAAGCTCTTGTGCTAGTGTGCAACCATGATTCTTTTTTTCTTTGTTTTAATCAAAGAGTTCCTAAGCGATCATCTGTAGGGAAAGTATTGCTTCTATGGTACAATTTTTCACCTAACTCTAACACTGAAGGTGAGATATCTAGGAGCACACACACTGCTGGGATAAGCCAAAAGGCAAAAGAGTAAGGCCTTCAGTTTTTGGACACTCTCATTTTGTTTGATTTATTAGATTCAATTCTAATTATATTGTGTTATACTGTGTTATTTTGCATTCTGATATCTTAAATTATCTTTCCTCCTCAGATCATTGTCATTGTTTTGTTTATTGGCCCACCTCCCTGCCATTTTTCCCTTCTTCCCTTCTCCTTTCCTGGAGTGTGGGTCTGCGGGTCCCCCCCCCACTCCATTTGTCACAGAATTGGGACAAAATGGCCTGTAAACCGTTGACATTTTTGGTGGAGAATGCAGGCATAAGGCTGCCTTGGCTGGGTAAAGGCCTACTTTTAGAACAAATCTCTGCTGTCAGAATGCTTCATTAGAAAGCTTGTATGTACTGCAGGTGCTGTACTGAAAACACAGCCTTGAAGTCCAGGCAGACTTCCAATATTCTGGGATATTTGTAAACTTTTTGGGTGCTGCCAGCTTGCTTTGAAAAAGAGAAAAAAAATACTTTCTCTTATAAAACTGCTCTTCAAGAGATTGCATCTCAACATGTTTTCTCTTTTAATGCTCAGAACGTACTGGGTCTTAATTAAGTTTGCCAGTCTGATCCATGGATGTAAAAGTACATATGTACTTTTTTATTATTTATTATTAAATTAAAATCACTGATGGAAATACCTACCTGGTGTCTGCATCTTCATACAATGTGGCATACAACTGCAGGGGGAGTTGCTAATTCTACAGAACTTGTGATTTTTAAACGGTCTCCCAGTCTCCCAGTCTCTCCCTTGAATCCTTTATGTGCTTTTTGAATGCTCATCCAATGATTGTGCTGACAGTCTCCCTGAATGTACTCCTCATCATTTCACTCCATACCTGTACCTATAATATTTTGAGGAAACCTTCACCAAAGCCAGAGAATATTGACTGGAAGAGAGATTGGAGGGACTTGGGAGGGACTTTAGAGAAATGGGCATTGCCCATTACTCCTGTACACCTGCAAGATCCTGAGAATCTAAGCAAATATTTGATACAGGGATGCTGCAGCTCAGAAGGATTTGAGGAGGCACAAATTATCTGGGACTTATGCTTATTGGACCTTATTCAATACTATCCCAGAGAGAGAGAATCTCCAATTGGAAAGGGAGAGTTTCCAGGAGAAAGCCTGAGCCAAGGTCGAGAATCTCCAGGTCCAGAGAGTCTCCTAGTCCAGAAACAAGTCTCCAAACTGAGTGTCTCCGAGACAAGAGGGGCAGTCTCCAGGTTCAGAAAGAAAGTCTTCTAGATGAGAAACAGAATCTCCAGACTGAGTGAGATACCCTCCAATCTGAACAAGACATCCTCTGAAGTGAACAATACACCTTCCAAACTGAGCAAGATACCTTCCAATCTGAGCGAGACTCCCTCCAATCCAACTTAGATGCCCTCCATTCTGAACAGGAACCCCTCTAAACTGAGTGAGACAGTCTCCAAACCAAATAATACAAACTCCAATTGCAACGAGACATCCTCCAAACCAAATGAGACAGCCTCTGATCTGAGCTGGAGAGAAAGAGTATCGAAACTGAGGAACCTGATCAATCACAGGATGGACCAGAACTAATGTCAGCTGCCCATGTAAGAGGATGGAAATTGAAATGAATGTCATCTCATTTAGAACAAAAGAAAGAGGAAGATACTGTAAGAGAAGAGGAGAAAGTAGAAGAAAGAGATACAGGAGAGTGGCCCCTATCTCTACTGGAGGGGTCCTCCATAAGATCATGATGCCAAGGAGGGCTAGAAGTAGGTGAGGAAGACATTGTCACCATTACTACTTGACCTCTGAAAATGACTGAAATTTGAGATTCAAGAAAAGACTTTTCACAGTACCCAAATAAACCCTTTGTTACCTGGTAACTTTGCTATTGGGCCAACAGGTTCAACAGTGTGTTGCTAGATAGTAGAGAAGCTCATTAACTGGGAAGCATTGCTAAGGACTTAGTCATTGACAGAGGTATTAGTAGCTGTCAGGATGAGACCTGCACTCTTTGGAAGTGGATGTTATTAGCTGTAAAGGAAAAGCACCACTTCAAAGACAATAAGGTGCCTGAGATAAAGAAATGGACTGCTATGGAAGAAGACATGCAATAATTGAGAGAATGCTCCATGGTGGAAATGTTACATGACCCTGCATTCATTCCTGATGATTCAAATCAAGAGCATGATCCTGAGAGAGTCGGGTGTACACCAGATATATGGCGTAAATTCACAAGAACTGCACCAGAATTATGGATGCTATTGCACAGGTTATTCATGTCACCACAATTGGAAAAAAACCCTTTCTGGGGGGATGGGTGCCCGCAAAAGTGTAAATATGAGGAAGCGTGGCAGGTTGAGTATATCATCTTGCCACGAACCCATGATGGTAAGCGTTATGTGCTTATCATGGTAGAGGCAACTGGGTGGCTTGAAACTTATGCAGTACCGCATGCTACCACCTGAAACACCATATTAGTTCTTGAGAAACAACATATATGATGACATTGTACTCTGGAAAGAATTGAGTCAGAACACATGGTTGATCAGCACTCAAGAATCTATCAATTGCGATGGTCCTGCCCAATCCAGCTCTCTACATAATGTAGATGGAGATAAGGTCCCTGTAGAACATGCAAAGAGCATGTTGGGAAAGGCAAACCTCTCTGTGGAACTGTTTTTGCTCAGGGTCCACTTGGTGGGTGATGCAGAAAAATGGGGATATTGAATGCATGCCACAGGGGAATTTGAAGTTGGGGGAGTGCAGTCAGTAATTCCATGTACCTATGTGTGTGTGTGTGTGTTTAATGCATGTTAATTATTGTTTGTATGTATATATATATATATATTAAGCTTGATGTACTGATGTGGAATATGGGGTGGAATATCATGGTTTTATGATTTTTGTTGTTAGTATTCCACATCACATAGTACATTGGGAGTTAAAGAGTTTATGCTCCAGCTCTGTGGATCATCAATAGTTCCGGGTATACCTGTCTCAGAAGAGAAGAACAATGTACCCCCGAGGACTTTGTGATTTTCTGCTTTCCATTCAGAGGGAAAGATAAAACTGTTGGCAAGTCACCAGATCCTTCTCTTTTCCCTTTCAGATCAGGTGAGAAACATGCATGCTCCTAGCCATCTCATCTTCAGTGTTAGAGTAAGGCCTTCAGTTTTTGGACACTCTCTCATTTCGTTTGATTTATTAGCTTCAATTCCAATTATATTTTATTGTGTTATTTTGCATTCTGGTATCTTGTTTAGTAACTTAGCTTTCCTCTTCAGATCACTGCTGCTGTTTGTTTTTAGGCCCATCTCCCTGCCCTTTCCCCTCTTCCCTTTTCCCTTTCCTGTCGCATGGGTCTGTGGGTCCCCCTGCCAAGGGGGGGTGGGGGGATGGGGGAGATGAACCAGCCCATAAAAATATAAATATACAAATATAAAAACCTAAGGAAAATTATTGTAACAAGTGATGTCAATTGAAGTCATGCCAGGTTTCATATCACAGATCTGATCCTCACAAGCCATTCAGAATGGATAGAATTATTAATTCTAAGAGTTTAATCTGACACAAAGAAAGTATGAAACCTTTGTCTCACCCAAGTATAATCTCTAATTTTGTTCAAGCTCTAGGTACCTTCTCTACTGTTGGATAATGTAACTTGATACAGGCTATTGTGAAAATGCTTTAAAACTTGTCATTTTAGAAATCAGATCTCCTTTTATATGCCATAGACTTTTATATGTACAAAATTAATATACACTAGGCATTTAAAAATTTTACTTGTAGACCACAAAACTGCATTTATGAATAATGTTTCAGAATACATTTCTTAAACACATCACTTAAACTATTCCTCCCATCTGTTTCCTTCCATTTAAAGCTTGCTTCTACTCCTCACTTAGCATATGATGATTTGATCACAGATTACTGAGGTATCTAGGAAACAGATCACTGATTCAGAATATTTAAAAGTGAATGGAGAGTTTGAATTTCTCAGTTTTCAAGTGTTTAAAGTCAAATGAGAAAGTCCAGATTATACCAATGCATCTCCTAGGAAGAGATCTAATACATTGTTCCTTAACTCAAGAAATTCCCATCAGAAATCTTAGCTAGGCTGCATTTCTTCACCATTTGTAAAAAAAGGTTTGAAGACAGAGAAGCAACTGATGATTAATTAAAACAACAGTAAAATCAAATAAACTCATTGTTTTGAAACACATCATTCAAAACAGTTTTAACAATATGTTTCAATTGTTTTGCCTACTATTTTTCATTTTTTAGAGTTTTTTTTAACACACCCTTCTTCTTAATGAAACTATACAAATAATAAATCTATGCATGCATTTGCAAGTTCAATTAAACCAGATTTCCATATCTCCTTCATTGATACTGATCTATATATCATTTAGACATGGAAAAAAAAAAGAAGACATATTTAAAAGTTGCTACCTCCATTATGGACATCCACGTGTGTCTGTTGGAATGATATCAAATTCCAGATGAATTTGGTAATTGCTTTTTACAGAGTTTTTCTTATGCTTGTTGGAAGCTAGTCTGTTTTCCTTAGTATTAGCTTTTTTACATATGCTCATTAGTTAATATATATGAAATGAAAGGTGTGACTTATGGAATTATTTTTGAGAAAATAAAAATATCAGGAAAAAGCACATTTTTTTATGGCAACTCTTATGTATTTTCTTTATTTATAAATCAAAAATCAAAGTATCCATAAAACTATTTACTCTTTGAATAGTTAACTTTCTGTTTACCATTCTACTTTTTCCAGTTGTCTTATATCAGACTTGAAGTACAAAGATTGTAGCTCAGAGACTGCAGATGACAGATTACATATGGCCACAAATGTATTATCTGGGTGTCTTAGGTATAATAATTATAAGCATATTTATTTGTTTCCAAAAGCCTGAAATTCGTCACTCACAAGAAGAAAGTAAATTTGAACCACAAACTGGTTTTAATGAGCTGGTGGCGTGCTCCCCAACCTGCACTTCTGCTCCAACTTGCCGCCTAATTGCAGATCCACTAAGGGTAGCTTGGCATCCAAGAGTTTATATGTAAATTTACTCACAGTTCTGTTTATAAATAATAAAAGTAGTACTCATTAAACAAAATATTAGTCAGGATATCTCCAGGACTGACATTTGTTGATAGATCATTCTATCATAAACTACTGGTTACACTTCTGGTCATGATCATCAAGCTAACTATGGAACCACTTCTAAGTTGTCTTGTTTAGGCTATCCTTAGGTTTTTTAATGTCAAGAGACACAGTGTCAATGACTTTGTAAGAATTTAAATGCATTTTTGCTACTATTTTTGCCCTACCTACTGGAGATGTTGTCCTGTCATACAATAGTTGCTCAGCAACATATTGTGCCAAACCAATGCTGGCAATTTTTATCTCATATTTTTCTAGGAGCCTGAAAAGAGTTTATTTTCCAGTATTTTTCCATGACTTGTTTACAGTTCTTTTGCTTCTTTCTTTTCACATTTTTTAAGATATCAAATACATTTCATTTTCCCAGTCTTCAAAACTGTTACTCATTTCTTTGTTTCTCAAAAATAATCTATATTATTTCTGAAATTGTTTCAGACAGTTTTCTGCAATCTTCAGATCAATTTTGTCTAGGTTCTGACCCGTACAGCATTCTATTGCCCATTTTTTACCTGTTCTCAGTGGAAATCTTACCTTTTAGATTTATCCTAGGTTAAACAGACTCTTCATTATAATCAAACTAGCTTTAGTAAAAACTTATTCAAGAAAGGCATAAAGCTCTCTGACCTCCCTTGCATTATCTACTCTTCATTATGTTCTTTTTGATTTGTTTCCTTCCGTTTGCATTAATCTTTTATGTTTGTCCTTATTGTTTGAGATTGTAGTTAATGAAAAACTTGTGACTAAGCTTCTCATTGATAAATTGATCTCCTAATAAAACTCTCTCTTCCTTGCACTGAAATATTGAACACCAAATACAGACTTTTAAAAGGATTTTCATGAATGTTTGTGAGATTTAATTCACTTTTGTTCTGAAAATTGAGTATTCTGAATTGAACATTAAAAAACCTTTAGAAACTTTATGGTTTTTTTCAGACAACAGAAGATAGAAAAAAAATTTCTGATTGAAACCTGGATGGTGATTTAACCTAATTAACATACTTATTTTGATGAGATTTTTCTGAACTTTATTTTTTAAACAAAAAGTGTTTAGAAAATTAAAGTTCACTGAATATCTTAATTTTGTTATAGTTCATTCCACTCTACATTATCTTTTTATATGATTCACTAAACCCTATGAAATGTTCTAATTAAAATTTTACACAGCAAAATGAAACAAAACTCAAATGTTTAATATATTGTATGAGAATCAAACACGTATTGGTAAACCTTAGAAGCTAACTTTACAATTTAAGTGCATATTTCTAAATTGTATGAGAATCAAACACGTATTGGTAAACCTTAGAAGCTAACTTTACAATTTAAGTGCATATTTCTAAGGACATTTTATAACTGAAAAAGTCAAAGAAACATACATTGTTACATTTAGTTTGCTATATACATCCAATTTTTACTTTCAGCTTATGAGTTTCATGAGTATTTCATTTTCTTTTCTCATCCTACATCAGCCATTTCAAGTACTACGGTCAATTAATAGTATGACAAAATTGATATTACTTTCTAGTTTCTAATCTTAACAAAAATAAGTAATCAAGAAAGATGTTGAAGACTGCATTAGCAGAGAATTAGCTCTATAAAACAAACACTACTATCACAGTTCCAAAATGCTTGATAAGAACCATCAGGAACAGCATGCACAGCACTGATAACTATCCCTCAGGAAGGAAGTTACCTCACAGAAGGTGAGAGGCATAGGAAACACAATACTATATTCCAGAAACCAGAGTTGAGGTTGAGTTTTCAGAAAATAGAATTATTCTTCAGACTAACACAAAGAAAAGAAATGTGTGAATGACTTGTATGTATTTGCTTATTCATTCATTCCACTAAGAATAAAAGCACATACTGTATTCATAAGCTGTGAGATGGGACTGATGTCCCTGATGATCCCATGAGGTAAACTCAGAATTTTCCATTTGAAAGGGGAAGAGAAAGAGAAGCTAGAGAACTGTCTGAAAAAAGACGACTAACAGAGCATTCTGAATCTTAGTAAGGATAATTACTGTAAAGGTAAATGTGTTAATTTAACATATTCTATTTGTTCACAAATGAGGTTTAATGCATTATTTGGATGAACACTCCTCATGAGGAGTGCCAGCCACAGGCACCTTAAAGTTATTTTTGGGTGCTCACACCACCCAGATGACAAGGGAACACATGCAGGGGTTATTGAGTTTGTTTATTTTTGTACCTCACTGAGAATGTTTATCCTCCAACCTTAAGGCTATAAACTTCTTCATTTTTCAGTGAAGGCTTGGGATTCTTAGGTAATAAGCTGCTTTCAGCAGCTCAAGTTTCAACCAAGAAAAGACACAGGGAAGACAATCAGTGCACAAAAACCCCACCTATCATATAATGGATAAGAAAACACTTAAATTACAAAATTTGCTGACATGACTAATGCTTTCCATACAGGGATGAATAGTGAAAACATATGGAAATTGACCACTAGAACTTTTCCGACTCTAACATGCGATTTCAAATCATGTTTAGAGTATATGGCTAGGTCTATAAACATCAAAATAGTTAACTAATGCCAAGTTATAACTTAGATAGGCACATTATGTATAACTTAGACCACAGCTAAGAGTTTCAGAAAAGTCCATGGTCAACAAGAAGAACAAGGTTGATCTAAAAACCAAATATTATTCAACTCCTTTCTTTGTTGTTCAGTATATAGTGGAGTCTTCCAGGGTTATCAGAAGCAGGTAAGAAATACAGTATTCATTTTGAGGAAATAAAATTGGTACAGAAGTCATAAAAATATTTATTTTCCCTCTTCATTTTCAAAGAGCTCTGTGGCTTGCTTATTGAGTATCTAATGCAAAGGTAATTCGTAAGCAACAAAATCTCTTAAGAGGACTACACAAAGTTTATTTGGCTTTTGCCCTATATCATAACACTTAAACTATATAGTCGATATGTTTAAGATAGATAATGCCTGTAGAAACCTGATCTAGTTGAAGTCAGACTATCTGACATTCAGAGATCCCTTCCAACCTCAACAGTCCTGTGAGAATAACACTGAGTTCTGTTATCCTATTGGATCTTAAGCTTACATTCAGCATAAAAGAAAAATAGGAGTGAATTAAACTATTTTGGTCAATGAAATTCAAATGTGAGCATGTGCTTGAGTACAATGAGGTCTAGGTCTATACTATATCTGTTTGCTTTATCTGCTTAAATAGTTTTTCTCACTTTCTGTTGTACTTCGACATATTAATTTGATTCACAGTTCTTTTTTAACCTGCTGTCCTGATCTCTAGCTACATATGGGTAATTCCAGGGCTGCAAATTCTTGACACCACTGCAGTAGGAGGAACATAACACAGAAACTTCTGTATTGCTGAAAAAGAAATAAAGAGCCAAGGATACAGTGCTCACTGTGTGTTACCAGTACTAACAGATGCCCAAGGGTCTCTAGAAGAGCCAGAGCTGTCTCCTCTGATGGCCTGCAGAGAGCTGTGCTTCTATAAGCACAAAAGTAATGCAAACTTCTGCTGAGCTGGAATTGAATCAGTCTGTTTTTTGTTCTACTCTCATTCACTGTTTAGTGCAAAGTTTTAAATGAAAAGAGCCCTTGCAGTGTGTTGTGGCATGCAATAGTTTTAATGTGCTTTACCTTTAGGGGCATATATTTTAACATCTAATAGATAGCTTGATGGTTCATCTTTGCTGCTGAGGGCAAAATGATCTTGCATTTAAGTGCAATCAGTTTGTTCTATAATTCCTTTTCTACCCTAGAAGAGCTATGTTCTGACAGAAATTCTGAGACTGTAAGCAATGCTGATGCCTAGGTTAAAAATAGACTGCCAAAAGGTAAAGTTATCTATGACAGCTGATAATTTAATTATGGGTGAGGGCAGTAAAACATCAGTCAAATTTTGTCTTTTTATTTCTTTATATTCATGTGATGAGAGGAGGTATTCTGCAAGAATGGTCAGCAGAAGCAGTTAATAGAATTTTCAACTTTCTACTCTAATAAAATGAAATGGGCCCACTCTTGAGTCCATGCTCTTCATGGATATACTAGGTGTATCAAGACAGAAACAGCTTGACTGACAAAGTGTTTCAGAAACAATCCCATCAGACCCAAAATACATTTCCAAAAATGCTTTTCTGTAACCTCACTATGCATTGATTTTGAAATTCAGAACATTGCACTAGATGAGCAGTTACCATTTTATGCCTCTAAATTACAAGCATACAAAGAGAAAGCTGGGTCGTGCTGCTCATTTTTTGTTGTTGTTCTGTTTGTTTTGGCTTGGCTCAGAATATTTCTTCCTTTTTTAAACATTTTTCTTCAGTATTATTCAATTATTCAATGAATCAAAGTGAAACTTTGGATGAATAGGCATTAGTATGTGCATATACATATTCTAATTCAATTTTTCTACTTTTTTCTAATATGTATCCAAGGTTATGAACATTTATTCATAAACTTGATGTAGTTTGGAATGTATTCTACTACATCAAAACAGAGAAGACAGTGGGGTCTAATAACACCCTTCCAAATTACAAATTTGATGTGACATTTATATTTGAGCATAACTTCATGCACTTTATTGATTCCATGTTATTTTTTATAAGAATTTGATGCATCTTTTACTGCATTATTTAACTAATTCATAACTCTTGTAATTGATTGCAATTACACATTTTTTCTTTTATTCTAATTAATATTTCACTTCCACTATTTCTTATCCTTAAATTCAATATAACTTTGCAAATTCTTCAAGATTGCCACAAAAGACAATGTTACAGGACATTTCCTGAGACTCTCTCTGTTTTTGGGGGAAAAAAAAAACACATATATATATATATATCTGTGAATATCAGATTCAAAAAGCTTTATGCATTTTCGGATTGAAACAACTTTCCGACTTCCACTTGAATAGCAAATTCCTCCCTTCAAATAAGTAAAAACGCCCATTGCCTAAACCCTATTTTAGTTTTAACAGAATAACTTATAAACAATGTGGTGCAGTACATCTGATTAAATGCGTTTTCATGCAACAGGGTTTGTCTCTTTGTAAATCAAAATGAAGTTTGGCTTAGATAATATAAAATTTGGGTTTCCAGAAAAGAATTCCACTCACATTCAAATCATGTGTGCAATTACCAAGAGTGTAAGAGAAATAAATCACTCTGTATAATTTAAATCTCAGAGCTTGTTATTGTAAACAGCTATTAAAAAAGAAAAGTTAGTGCCAATAAAATGCAAGTCCCATTTATTCTCAAGATCATCAAGGCATCAAATGGTATGCTGCTCTCTATTTCTACCCTCAAAAGAACAAAACAGACTCAAGTAAATTCTGAATTGTGCAAACTTTTAATACATGTCCATGGGTTTTTATATCAACACAGTATTTCCGACATATTGTTTATTCTGACTACATATCTTAAAATGGGTAAAAGACGAGATAGACAGAGCATATCATATGCGGATTAAATTCATGCCACTCAGGATAACCATTCATCTTCTTATATCTGAGATCCTAAGAGGCCACTTTCTTTTGTTCTGACCTCTCTTTATTAAGAATCACAAGGTTAAGCATCACAAGGAGATAGCAAACAACATTCACATCCATTTTCACCAAATGTATTCACATGAACATGAACAAAGGAGGAGTAGGATTTCATGTTCATTGCTCCATTCTGAAGAAAAGCATAACCATTTTTTTTTATTATTTATTTTATATGAATAGAATGTTTACTACTGGCAAAATTTTACAGATAGAAAAAGTACTTGTTTTCATATGTGTTTTTTTTGGCAAAATTTATGTTTAGTTTTAAATTTCCAGGTAGCAAATTTAGTTGCATTTCTTAAAATGTACAGGTTGTGCGTGTCTGTGTGTGGTGTGTCTCTGTGAAGCTGGAGACAGATACCTTACTTTCAGGTGATTTAACATATTTACAAAGAAAATTTTAGAGCTCTACTCTAGGGCAATACTGTGAAGTTCTGAAGGCTGACATTTTTCACTTGAATATATAAAAAAGTTTATTCTTTCATTCTTCCTTTTAAGCACTTGGAAGCATTTCCTAAAGTTCTCTCTTATAAGCACTGTCAAAATAATTGAGAATAATGGTATGGAACTAAGAAAAAATAAATTTAGGCTGAGCAAATTAATGGTGAGGAAATAACCAGAACTCCCAGTCGGAGAGGATAAAGCACTTTCATTGAAGTGATTTAGAACTTAGAAATTCACTTCAGAGAAAAATCCTGCACTGGACAAAGAATGATGCACACAGGTATTGGTTGCTTAAACTCCTCTCTGAAGATGATTGTCTGATCTGTATGATAGACTATCATTCTATTGGTTTACTTCTTATTGTTACTTTATGATAATGTTGCTAGTATCATATAATACTATGGATTCATCTCTGCAACATTTTTACAGAGCTGCTCAGGCTGACAGTTTGAATAGGGCCATAGTCACAACCAAAAAGAAACCTGATGTGAACACTGCTCAATGTGTAAAAGAAATCTATGAATAATTTATATGAGTTTTCATAATCTCTTGATATTTATTTGAACCATGAAACTGAAAATAAATCCAGATAGTGATAAAAATATTATAATATACAATCCACATAATATCTATTACATATTATATATATGCTATGTATGTATTATTATATATATTTAATATCATTATAATAATTAAGAATATATCGAAAGTTATAACTCTATTAATCTACTCTTACATTGTTTTACTGAAATCTGCAATGAAACTGAGCATTCTGTGCATCTAGATGTACATCAAACAAGTGTTCAGAAAAATTATGTTTCATTCAAAAATTCACAACTCATACAACACCAAATTATTTGAAATTGTCCTAGGATTGTGTTTTGGCTACATATTTCTGCGTATAACACATACATACTTTGCCTGAACTTTGTCTTTTATCCATCCAAACATGGTACAAAAAAAAAAAAATGAACTGAAAGTTCATGAAGAACTGAATTCCTTTCCAGAGTAATTGGAATACGACTATAAAATGCTGGCATTCAGAAATCATAATTCTGAATTAGTGGGGATTTGATGTTTACCACTACCACATCAAATTCCCAAAGTGCTCTATTTTGCCCTAGCGCCCTGTCTACCAATAGGCAACTCACTAGACAGCTGAAACTGCCAATGTAATCCATGCTATGGGTAAATACACCACAGTATAATACAATTGTCTTTCCAAAATGAAACATACACACACACACAAACCCTCACCACAGAGCAAACAAACAAATAAAAGTAAATAAACTAAGTCTTTCCAACAGAAGATGGAATGTTTGTGATTTTATTTTAATAAGTGCTATCCATAACGTTAATATTTCTCATCTTTCTCTCAGCACTGTTCCCATAGACAACTAATTTATGACTCCACAGCATTCAAAAAAATATTCTCCAACAGAAAAGAGCTGAAGAAAAATTCCAGAAACTCAACAATATAAATTTACTCATATGAATATCTTTCCAAATTTACAAATTTGTCTTGGCATGTCTAGAATGCTGAAGAAAGAAAACATGACAGAAACAAAGATTAATTTTCAATTGTCATTCATTCTCTTCATATCCCAAGAACGAGGATGAAAGAAACATGACTGTGACTGAATCCTTTTGGACCCACTGACAATCAGAAACACCAAATGTTCTCTTAGTTAAAATAAATGTTCTAGATAAGTCATTTCTTCACCAGCAACAGATGCCTAAGTGTACACTGGGAGTGAAATAAATTACATTATCATTTACATACTTCTGTGAAATTAAAAAATTTGAAACAATAGATTTTTCTCATGATTATTGTGTGCTCTTGGATATGTTTTTCCACAGCCTTTCATGCTATGGCTTGATAACAGAACCTAACACTGATGAAGAAACTTTCTTTAAAGAATAAAACTTCGTCATCTTGATTTTACAGTCCTTAACTCATCTTTCTCAGAACACCTCCTGGTTTACTATTGCAAACCCGTGGAATTTAATCTTGTTCTGAACTATTCCAGGTTATTTGTTTTCCCATATATTATTATTCAACTATGTTATAATCTTATTAA
Organism: Odontophorus gujanensis; assembly: GCA_013399175.1. Classification (NCBI taxonomy): domain Eukaryota; kingdom Metazoa; phylum Chordata; class Aves; order Galliformes; family Odontophoridae; genus Odontophorus; species Odontophorus gujanensis. Next base: position 216,025 of record VXAB01011865.1, read on the forward strand.
TCTCCATATGGATATATGCATATTATCCACAATATATAGATATTGATATATGTACACCAGTATTCCAATATTATTATTACAGTCACACAGTTAAGTATGACTGTTACAAAAAATACCTATATTCATCTTCACTATAAATTCAACAGAATAATAGCAACAGTAAATAGTCATTCTGACAGAGTACTGCTCTTTCTCTTAATTGTTCCTTTACATAATGTTTCACCAGGATGTTAATGGGGAAATGTATACAAATGGAAATGAGTTAATAATAAAATGTGGAACTCAAATACTTTACATGAATTTTATTTCAATAAGGTAATATTTAAGTAAATATTAACATTAAAAAACTGCATAGTCTTTCTAATCTCATTCATCTTTCAACTCTGTTTGAAAATTGAGAGGAATAGTTTTCTGCCCCTTTGAACTATTCATCAGATAAATAAAGCAATATTGAATAGGAAGCAAAGAATTATAATCAGTGGGGTGTAACCATTTAGTAATGTAGTTCTTAAGTATTCTTATTTACCATCAAATCAGTATTAGATACATTTTCAAAGTTGTAGAGCACCAGTTATCTTTCTATAGCCCAAGGAAATCTTTCAGAACAGCAGTATATTTTGCATGCTTGCCAATCTGTTTCTGTATTGAATCTTTTGCACTGAAGGGTAGGAACATCAAGACAAGAATAAATGATGTATTTCAGATTTACCACAATCTCTCAGATTTTTGGTAAGCTCACTGAATGAGAAAATTGTCTGACTGTCATGTGTATGCTTCCACTGTTAAATTCTCTAAAAAACTCTCAAAATGACCAGGTAAAGAATAATGACATTTCTCTCAGAACATGTACGCTTTATTTGAAGACTGATTATTCATTGACAGAACATGAAAGACCAGTGAAAGCAAAGAAAAACCTAGGAAAACCAGTAAGAAGCAAAAAAAAAACACAACTAAAGATAACTAGAGATAACTTCAGGTAGATTTCCATAACTTTTCAAATTTGTCCTTAAGACTTCATGGATTGCACTGCATTTTTCAGAAATTTATTTCTATCAAGCTTCCTTCTGAAAGCTATAAATTCTGAAAAGCTCAGGTGTCCTTCTTAGGCCATAAACATAGATTCTGTTGCTTTTTTGATGCATTATTGTTGGATTTGGGAGATGAGCAAAATTTGATTTTCTCATTATACACCGTGCTGCCTATGGCAGGCACCAGCATACCAACATAATATGTCAGGTCAAGAACCATTGTTTCCAGATGAAATTCTCTTTTCATCCCAATTTTCTTGAAGTGACCGGACAAATGAAATCAAAAGACTTCCCACATTTTTGACTGTTTAACCGTGGAAAATATACATATAAATTTAACTGCACCGTATAAATAGGAAAAAATCAGATCTACTGAGTGAGTCAACAATGAAGATTTGAAATAATTTAATACCTCTCCACTCTCTTGCTCTCTTTCTGTTTACAGCTACTACGTCCTTTTTGCAGTTAATCTTCTTTTAATTGTCTGATATTTACTTCAGCACCTTTCATGCTATGAGATCCTTACTGGCTGTTTCTGTTTTTGCCTGCACTGCAAAAATTTTTCCCATCTGAATATGGTTGATTGTTCTCAGAGTAATTTACTCCTGTCTCCAAGAGATTTTGCATTGCCCACCCACACCCAGAACACATAACCTGAAAAGCTGCCTGGCAGCACCTTCTTAAACAAAGCATATGTACAAACGGAAATGTTACATCTACTCTGGACAAAGAACAAACAGAATTAATATTTCTTCTTGCACTTAGTTCACACCCTTTTTTGCCTTACTTGCTGAAACTGGGGTTATGACAAGAGATGAACAGGCCTAGATTCTGGGATAGACTCTAAACATGATACTGGAATATTCCTTGCTTACTTATTTTCTATCCACTTTAGTGATTAAAGAAGCATTTTAAAAGTCTGGGAAATTATAGTCAGTAAATAGAGCAAATTATTTTAACAGTTGCAGCCACTGGGCTTTGTGCCTCATTGTTTCCAGGAATGAAGTGACACGACCATTTAGATCTTTAAAAAAAGTTTAAAGCATGTTTTTTTTCTGTTGAATCTTATCATTTCAACTTCATTTCAACTGAAACACAAAATTATACGCAGGAATGTTTGATTGCTCTGCAGAATTTTTGAGGATTGTCAGTGAAGCTGATTGTTTGCTTCAGACTTCACTTTGGAAGACTTTCAGATCATATTTCAAAAGTTGTGAATAAAAGATGGACGCTTTCCCAAATTAGTTACCTGTGTACATCTGTTTAGGACAGGTTTTTGCCAGCTGCTCATACAATTATCACACAGGTGATGTAATTTCTCCTACTTTTAAGCTGAAATTTTCAGATTGAGTAATATTATCACACATAAGGAAAAAAAAAAAGTTTTCCAGAAAGTCAAGTGTGATACCCACTTAAAATCATTTGGAGCATACTGTGGAAGGATACAGTGGTAAAAATATAATATTCTATCATATCAGAAATACTTTTCAGGTACACACCTATTCCATCAATTTTTTTTAATGAGAAGGATCCAGGTTTGCAACATTTCCATAAAATGCAGAAGTGATGCTTGCTTCCAGTATCTCTGCATTTCTGCATGTAAGTTAACCTCCTCCACAACAACTCATAGAAAGGCTGACAAATGTACCAGCTGACAGATTTTCAAATGAGAAAAAAAAAAAAAAAAAAAAAAAATTTAAAAAAATTAACTTTTTCTTCAAATTAAACCTTTTTTTTNCAGAATTTTTGAGGATTGTCAGTGAAGCTGATTGTTTGCTTCAGACTTCACTTTGGAAGACTTTCAGATCATATTTCAAAAGTTGTGAATAAAAGATGGACGCTTTCCCAAATTAGTTACCTGTGTACATCTGTTTAGGACAGGTTTTTGCCAGCTGCTCATACAATTATCACACAGGTGATGTAATTTCTCCTACTTTTAAGCTGAAATTTTCAGATTGAGTAATATTATCACACATAAGGAAAAAAAAAAAGTTTTCCAGAAAGTCAAGTGTGATACCCACTTAAAATCATTTGGAGCATACTGTGGAAGGATACAGTGGTAAAAATATAATATTCTATCATATCAGAAATACTTTTCAGGTACACACCTATTCCATCAATTTTTTTTAATGAGAAGGATCCAGGTTTGCAACATTTCCATAAAATGCAGAAGTGATGCTTGCTTCCAGTATCTCTGCATTTCTGCATGTAAGTTAACCTCCTCCACAACAACTCATAGAAAGGCTGACAAATGTACCAGCTGACAGATTTTCAAATGAGAAAAAAAAAAAAAAAAGTTTAGAAAAGTTAGCTTTGTCATCAAACTTAACCTTTAGTTATTCAAGAACACTTAAATACACTGTATAAATGTTCAGCTCCTAAGCTAAACATTGTCATAGGACACAAAATTAGTGTTAGAGGAAAACAATTAGTTTCCAAAATATTTTTATTACATCAGTATTTAGATTTCAATCATACCTAGGCATGTTCTGTTTTAAGCAGCAAAAATGTTTTTCCAACTTCACTTTCAATTTTTTCCCCTAGGTAGTCATAACTATTCAGTTAATACGTGAAAATGAATGAATTTATTTGCATTATCTAATATTTAAAGGTGTTTTTTTTTTTTTTTTTTTGTAATTATTATTTTGAAAGTAATACTTCAATTTATTTTAAGCCACACTAGAGGACATTTTTTTAATTATACTGAAGGAAAAAGCTGTTCTTCATGGTTCTACATGCTTACAGCTTGAGCAGCTGAAAAGTGTGGAACCATTTTACTTCTGTATCTGTCCTGAAAACACTGGAGTTTATGGTTCATTTTCTCTTACATTCCATTCCTTCTACTGTGGACAAGTAATTCAATTTCTCCTTGCAGTTTAACTCATCTAAAATGTCTAAATGTGTATCAGACTTTCCCTTGTCTAGTTGTCTTGGAAACTCATAGGAGGGAGGAGGGAACTGGCTCTAATTATCTACATCTATTTTGCTTTTCTGAATTTTCTAGTTTAGATATCAAGTGATCACTGAACACATAATAAAATAATATGCTTACTGACAAGCTTAAAAAGAGTTTAAGTGTATTTTGTAAATTAGTTAATGAAAATGACCTTCAGTTCAAATAAGGCAACAAATGACCAAAAGTAAACTTGTAGGTAGGTAGCTGTATAAATGATGGAACAGGCTGGAGAACCAAGTCTGTATATCCCCATGGCCAGAGAAATATTGTTGAATTAAGTCAAAACATGAGTCTGATATTATGACAATGGGTATGAATTGAAGTGTATGACTTTGATATTTTATGGTTAATTTAGTTAAAATAGTTTTAGTTAAAATATATTCCCAAGATCATAATAGGTAAGCTTCATAACCAAACTTTCATTGAAATCTATGCTTCTGTAAAGTGGTTTAGTGGTTGTTTAGTATGATTTTTTTTTTTTTTAATTTAAATGCACAAAAACTTTCATAAACAAAAACTACAATATTGTCAAAATTCAGGCCAACTACTGAACTGTTTATTCCCATGTTTTATGTTTATGGTTCCAAGTGAAGTAGTTTAAAATGATGCACAATTTGGTATTTTTCTACCTGTTGTAGTGTACTACGTTCTCTCTTGTCTACAAACTTGGTAAGTTTACTACCTCAGAAGAATAAATAATTAGACAAAGTAAGTTTCTTTTATTGAATTACACTAGAAACTACAGTTAAAAGTAATCTGTGACTAACATCACTGAAACAAATCTTCTGTCAGATTACACTGGAAAGGAAAAAAATTATTATTAATCCAAAGAGTTGGGTTATAGAAACAAGAAAAGAAAATGAAACATAGAGATGGAGTTGAGTGGCATTAGTAAGTCTGCAATCTCTGCCCAGCCTGAGCATTTTAAATATTCTACCAAGCAAAACAGATACATACAGGAAAAAAGAGAAAACTATATGACTGTTTTCTAAAGAGATGGGAAAAGCATTAGATCTTGAATTCCACCATTTTTTCCTGACAGCAGATGTTTCTAAACTCTATCACAGTTATCTAGCACTAGTTTTAATTGGTCACTGAGACCATCCTTTTTCTAAAATCTAAAATTTCGTACCTGGATACAAATACATCTACACACCTACGAATACCTGCAGAATTCCCTTCCTGATAATTGAAGGTGATCACAGAATCATAGAATCCTGAGAGTTGGCCAAAACCTTTAAAGGTCATCCAGTTTACTCCCCTTCTCTTCTCCAGGCTGAACAGTCCTAGCTCTCTCAGCCTGTCCTCATAGGAGGAGTGTTCAAACATCTTGTATCATTTTTGTGGCCCTCCTCTGAATGCGCTCCAGGAGGTCCGTGTCTCTTCTGAAGATTCCACATCTGGAAGCAGTACTCCAGGTGAGGCCACATCAGCACACAGTAGAAGGGCAGGATCACCTCCCTTGACTTGCTAGCCACATTTCTTTTGATGCAGCCCGGGATACAGTTGGCTTTCTGTGATGCAAGTGCACATTGTTGGCTCATGTCCAACTTGCCATCCACCAGCTCTCCCAGGTCATTTTCTAGGGTAACCCAGATTATGATAGGAAAGAGCAGAGTGTGGTAGTGATAGCTATAAGAGTCAGTGCTTCTGAAGGATAGAGGTTGAGCAAAGAACAAACGAGAGATCAAGAGCAGCAGTCTCATACCCCAAGAGAAAACATCTAGATGGACAGAATAAAAGGTACTACCAAACTAGTACAATGTACTGAAGCTCATTATTTAATAAAATGCATTAGGATACTCAGGATAAAAAACTTTAGTTTAAGCTAAATACTTGAATATTTTTTATAAAGGTAATGGACATATATCAACAACTATTTCACTTTGTACTTTTTAATCAAGTCAAGCTAATAATAAACTTTTTAAATATATATTGCCCTTCTATACACTTACACTGTGCTAAAATGAGCAGGCACGTACAAGAGTGACATTTGTTAAAAGCGAGTAAAACTAAAGCACACTCCAAGTTTGTAGCATAAGTGAGAAGTGACCTGATAGAATAGACAATTAGCTTTAAGAGTATTTCTGTTTTTGTTTATGTAAGAGGAAAAAAATAGAAAAAGGGGAAAATTGTGAACCTCTCTAGTGAAAAATAAGTAGTGTTGTACATTTTTCTACAGTTTATTTGGAATCCACTGTCCATGGAAGGAAGATTCTCAATGCCAAGTATTACATCAATAAATATTTTGTTGTTTTTCCATCTCACAGGTTTAATACACTTTAATTCTTAGTGTTATATTATTTCCATTTGTGTCATTTTTCTTATAAATATAATTTATAGACTGATCAGTTCTGAAAGAATCATGAGACAACATGTGCTGTCATATTCTGCCTACTTAAGTATGCACACTTGCTTTCAGTTACTAGTTTTTTGTAACCATGTTACTTACACTAAATAGTAATAACACTGCTTAGACATTAACCTGAACAGTTCCCAGATAGTCCTGGCTTGAAAATCTAATATAGAAGAGAGATGAGAAAAGAAGCTCACTTGTGCTCTTGAGGGTGACAGAATATGCTAGCTGAAGAACCAACAGTAAAATATGTCTTGAACCTTGACTCAAAACCTGTTAAGAACAGAATCACAGAATGTCAGTGTGACTGAGGTTGGAAGGGACCTCTGGAGGTTGCCTTATTCAAACTCCATGCTCAAGCAGGGACCCCTAGAATCAGTCGCCCAGGTCCATATTGAGATAAATTTGACTGTCTTCAAGGATGGAGACACCACAGCACCTCAGAACTACCTGTTCCAGTTCACATGGACCTTCCTGATGTTGAAGGCAGAAACTTCTACGTTGCAGTTAATGCCATTGCCTCTTGTCCTCTCAGTGAGCACCACCTTTGCACTCTCCCTTCAGATATTGGTACACACTGATAAGATCCCCTCTGAGACTTCTCTTTGCTGGGGTGAAGAGTCCCATCTCTTTCAGCTTTTCCTCATCAGAAAGATGCTCCAAACCCTTAATCATTTTAATGGCCCTTCATGAGACTCTTTACAGTATGTCCATGCCTCTCCTCTTCTGTGTGGAGGATCTGAGAACTGGACACAGGCTGGACCTTACCAGTTATTCTGAGTACAGGGGAAGGTTCACCTTCAACTTGCTGGCAATATTTTGCCAAATGCAGTCCATCAGCCTTCTTCGTGGCAAGGGCACATTGCTGGCTCTCACTCAACTTGACGTCCACCAGGGCCCCCAGGTCCTTCTCTGCAAAGCTCCTTTCATCTTTTACAAGACCAGCAGAAGCAGCTTGAGTTGCTGCATGCTGAGAAAAGCGCGGGGCTCACTAGGTTGCACGAGTCTGAGGGGTTTTCTGAGCCTCGACTTTGGGCCCCATAGGCGCCGTCCAGGAAGCGACCGATAGTTCTGAGCCGCATGAAATTCACCCGTAGGGGGCGCCAGAGAACGGAGCGCCGCCGCCCGGGGCTGGCAGGGCAGGGCGCGGTGGGTTGTGCACTGTCTCCGCGTCTCTGCCGCTCTGTACGTGGAAAAGCTATGGAAAAAATTGTCCTGGGAGATGTTGAAAGGCACTAAAAGAGCAAAGCTATTATCCAACATGGGTTCATCCAGGTAAAGTTCTGCCTTGGTAATGTGATCTCCTTCTATCAGAAGGTCACCACCAGGTTTGCAGATGAGAGGGGTGGCTGTTATCTTTCCGGATTTCAGCGAGGTCTTTGATACCATCTCTCGCAGCATCCTTTTGAACAAATTATCCAACTGTGAGATAAACAGGTTCATGCCACATTGGGTGATGAACTTGCTCAGTGATGGTGCTTGAAAGAGTGTAGTGGATGGGGCCACATGTGGCTGGCAGATGGTCACTGGCATGTTTCCTAGGGCTCAGCTAGGACAAGAGCTGTTCACCATTTTTGTCAATGATCTGTGTGCAGGATTGGAATGCATCCTGAGCAAGTTTGCTGATGTTATTAAACTGGGAAGTGTTCTTAAGTCCTGGCAGGGGACAAGAGGCCATGCAGAGGGATATTGGTGGATTGGAGCACTGGGCAATTAGCAACAGCATGAAGTTCAACACATGTCTCTGTGCTGGGTGCTGTAAATTGGATGGAGAAGTGTTGGATGGAGAAGTGCTGGATACAGGCACAGAATGGGAGATGAGCAGCTCAGTAGAAAGGGACATGGAGGTGCTTGTGGCAGCCTGCTCAGGATGAACCAGCAGTGTGCCCTAGCAACAAACAGAACAAAACACATTTTGGGGTGCATTAGACACAGCAACCTCACCTTGAATGCATCTCTGGGCTGTTAAAATAATGTTAAAGTAATTGAAAGCATATAGAGGAGGGCAACAAAGCTGGTAACATGACTGGAACTCATGTCCTTTGAGGAGAGGCTGAATGTAGTTGGTTTATCTAGTCAGGATGAGTTCTGAGATTTAAAATCTGTCTTCCTGAGCAGGGGAATCACATAGGGTGGTGCCAGACTTTGCTCCTGGGAATTGAGGGCAGGATGTGGAGGAACTGCAGAAAGCTGTGCCAAGGAAAGTACAGACTGTATATGAGGAAATATTTCTTCACTTTGTGGGTGGTCAAACCCTGGAACGTGCTTTCTAGTGAGGTGGTTTATGCCCCATGCTTGTCAGTGTTTAAGAGGCATTTGAACAGTGCCTTCATTAATATCCCTTAAGTTTTAGTTAGCCCTGAAGAAGTTAAGCAGTTGGACTTGAAGATCTTTGAAGGTTCCTTTCAACTGAGTTATGCTAATATTCTATTATTTCCAGCTTATATTGGTGCATGGGGCTATTTGTATTCATTTGCAGAACTTTGCAGTTCTCCTTGTTGAACTTCATGAGGTTCCTATTAGCCCACATATTCAGCCTGTCCAGGTCCCTCTGGATAGCAGCACTCCCCATTTTTTTGTATCACCTTCAGACTTGCAGAGTATGCCCTCTGTCCTGTTATCCAGATTATTAATGAAGATGCTGAACAGAACTGGAGCCAGTATATACCCCTAATGTACACTGCTAATTACTGGCCTCTAAGTAGGCCTACTACCATAGATCACTATCCCCTCGGTCTGGCCATTCAATCAGGTTTCAGTCCTCCACTGTCTGCTCATCCAGTCCATACTTCATCAGCTCCTTTAAAAGGATTTTAAGCAAGACAGTATTGAATGCCTTACTGAAGTCAAGGTAGACAGTATCTCCCCTTGTTCTCCCCTTGTCCTACAAGTCTTTGTAGGAAATGATCAAGTTGGTCAAATGTTGTATAAGAATATTTCTTAATAAGTACACCAAAACTTTTTTTAATTTGTAATGCTAATTTTAAGTCTCAAAAGCTACAAAAGTTAAAATAACAATGAAAGAGAACATACTACATAGCTTTCAAGGACAGTAGTTAAGTACATCTGCAACGTAGAAAAATGGGGGGAAAAAAAAAGCACCCCTTTAGGGAGTGGCTTTGGAGAATTACTGAAAATGACAGAAAAGGTTTTACTGATATCATGACTAGAGACTGATTTTGGTGCATTATGTAACACAGAGTTTTCAGATTTTAGAGTTCTTTACATACAGCACTAACCTCAAGCCATAATATCTCAGATATTCCAAATACAGGATTTTCTTATTTTCTTAATTCCTTCCAAATTGCTCACCAGTTGGTCTCCAGTGTACAACAACAAGCAAATTCTAATGCTTGCATGATACTGCTTGATATGAATGTACATTATTCTTTCCTGTGCTTTCATGTCTATACTTAAAGCAATTCTCTTTCTTTTTATTTCTGAGATACCATTTCAGGTTTGAACAATCCTTTGATCAGTAGTACTGCTTTATGCAGTACTGCAAATTCAAAGTATAATTTTGTAATGGAGAAACAAAATACTGTTGTCATGGTAAGATTACAGACGATGAGTTGGAAATTGAGAAAGTGAGAGGGGTGGAAAACAAAACAATACCCTGAAAAATACACTTAATGTTTGTGTGTTCTTGTTTTCTCTAAGATGCTTATGCTTATAAAGTATTGCAAGTCATCAGTTTAGTAATTAATTGCTGGATTTAACTTTTGGTGGAGCAATATACACATGTACAATGGCTGTTATATGAAGCAGTGAAAGATAGTTGTGTTTTGTTTAGAGTCATTCTATCTACTTGTGATTTATCTGTTGGGTTTTACCACATATCAAGCACATATTTTTGGAAAATGAGTCAGTCCTAGCAAGTGCCCCAAATTCACTTTTGTTCATTCAGTTCCTTCTTGTGTACTATATGTTATCATAACGAACGTTTTCTCAGTGTACTTTATGTTCCTTCTCTCATAATCAAATCAGGAAAGAAATGGTCTGGATGACTCCTACTTAGGGAAGTGACTTTGATCTCTCAAAACTTATATAAGTAGTAGCTATAGTCAGGCTGCATGTATGAGTACCTATTCTATATTTTTAGTTATTTTTGATATTATAAGTAGTGAACAAACTTTTCCCCAAATTCCAAAACGTGTTCTATTTCTCTTTATTACTGTACTTAACTTTGTAACTGTTTTATGTATAAGGAAAAAGCATGGAGGAAACAGAATTTTACTGAGAACTTCTAAGAAAACAGGAAATCAAGTTTATGTCTCCGAAGTCATAGGCTGACATCCTAGTAATTGGAGAACCTCCCTCCTGTTCTTGTAATTCCCATTTATTTTCATGATTTTATCTCTGTAGTGCGCTAGTGAGTTACCTGTTCTCCAACAGTATTATAATAAATATGTATTTTGGTTGCTCTGAAAGAAATGCCTTCTTTCTCCTTGGAAACTACAACAGCTACAAAGAGCACAATGACACCATCTGATAGAGCAAATTCTCAGCTACAAAACATATCTTTCAACATAGTCCCCACCTCTAGCTATGCATTTTCACCAGTGACGAATAAGAGTTTGCATGCTGTGCTTGTAAAATTCTACATGCACATCCAGAATTTGGTTTGTTTTTCATGTCACCATCACTACTGCTGAAGCACACCACCCAGTGCCTCACTGTATTCTTATCCACTGTTTGGTCTTCGTAGATGCTCAACAAGCATTGATGAATGCCCCAGTGTGCCATTTTTTCCACATGAAGGAATTCAATAACAGACTGCCCCTCTGCTACCATCTGTCACACAGCAATAAAATGTAATGGAATATTGGCAGGAAGGTTTAATCACTACTGTCATTCCACCAACATCTGCCTCAGATGTTATGGGCCCACATAATAAAACAGGAGGCAATAATTTCGGTGCAGACTTTATAGTTAGTGTTGTTATACACTGATGTTCCTTTATTTCAGGTCATCAAAGCAATAATACTCAAGTAACCTTAAAAAAGATGACATGAATGTGGTACAGTCCTTCCCATGCTGAGATACTGTCTCAGTCATTCTCTCCAGGAAATAAATTATTTGTTTCAGACATCTTTCCATATCCGTAAATAAAGAGTGGAATGTTTGCTTCACTGTGTCAGTGAGACTGTTTCAAATGGTTAGACTTCTTCAGTTTATTTCAGCTCCTTGTAGTTCAGGTCATTTTTTTCTAGCCACCATTTAAAATTTTCACTACATGTCTGAGGTTTTGAGATCAACAATTATTCCTTTAATTTGCACAGCAGCACTGCTATTAATAGTGATCAGTAAAGTCAACAGGAGTATTAATGTTTTGCATTATTTTCTCAACTCTTTTCTTATAGTATCTTTTTCTATTTGAGAAGCTTTGTAAACAGCTATGGCTTATACAAGACATCTGTTTCTGTTTATCTCCCAGTAACGAAAAACTCCTCCAGCCACATCCAACAAAGGGCTTTAGAGTGTACTAGGGATTTTGTGTCTTGACTAATTAAGTCACCTCAGATGGTTTGCTTTACCTTTAGCAAGGACTTCTGGTACTCCTCGGAGATACTTTTACAGATAATTCCCTATAAATAATGTCTGCAGGAAAAATAAAAAATAGGTAGGTAACAACTGTTCAAGAGGATAAAATCAGCTCCAAATGCAATTGAAAAGTTCAGAATGATAAAGGCTGGAGGCAACAAAATGGGAAAATCTCTACTAGTAAACTAAATCTTATGTATGAAGAGGGGATATATAAAAGATATAAACCTAAGGCAAAATCAACCATCTGCAGCTATTTTTTTTTTTTTTACTTTTCTTTTTTTTTCCCCCCATCTTTTCATCTCCTTCACATGAAATTCAGAACTGTGATTTCTATTCTTTAATAGTTCACTTTTCTTACCAGGTAGAACTAATATGCCTATTTTTCTCTTGGGTCAAAATTGGTTAATGCTGCAAATCACCAACTTTTGTGGACTCAGATTTACAATCAAATTATGGCTGATCTCACACTATCTGTCGGCATGTGTGTTCTTTAAACACAAAATACGTCAGTCAGAACTCAGTCAAATTGTATTATTTTGTGTTTACCACAAGATATAAAAGTGAGATACTTTGATATAGTTAACGTAGGATAACTTGTAATTATTTGTGTTGGGGAGTTAAAAAAATAAAATATTAAAGCTTGATTTGTCTGCAAATTGATTGAGGTACTTTTCTGTATTTCGACTCAATTTAAATAATTTGTTTACCATACCAGCCCTCTGCTTCTGATGCTTTTAGTATGCTAAAGCTGAAAGAGTGAAATTCAAAGTCATACATTTGAAATTTTACATTTGCATACAATAAAGGGAAAATCAAGTGGTTTAAAATGGAATATAAAATATCCAGAACACAAAGAGAAGGAATGTGAGTTAGCTTCTTTCAGCTGAGATCACTAAAAACCCTTGTGCACTTTAAATCTACACTTGTATACAGGAGTAGTGGAGGTGGTTGTCTCTTTGTTCTCAGGTATCTCAGGCTGAAATTTTGTCTTCCAAAAAATAGTCCTTTATTGTCTTCTTTCAAGAATGAGATTGGCCATTCCTGCTTTTTTTCAAGGCTCCTCAAGGCACAGTGTGCTAAGATAATGGAGTTGCAGAATCAGTAGCTACTCTTAGGAACATTTCTAGCTAACTTGAAAACTTTGTTATTTAGAATAGCCACAGCTTTCTCAGGTGAATGTTCCCACCACAAAAACATACAGCCTGGAGATGGAACTACTCCTGAAAAAGGGAGAGGATCAGGATCAAAATCCCACAGATGAAGGAAGCCATTGAATGTAGCTGTGTATACCTTTAGCATGTCCTTTGGTTCTCTACCAACACTGCAATATTAGCACGTATAGCAGAAAACACTCTGGATGTGTCTAATTAGACTGGGTCTTTTTGCTAGTAAGATTTAAAATACTATAAATAAGATACCACAGAATCTGTGGGTAGGTAAGATACAGGAGCCTTGAAGATATTAGTTGGATATTCAAGGTGGGGGACTACAAAGCTTATCATGCCTTGCAAAATTCTGTGTTCTACTTTCCACCTAGTACTGACCTACTTAAATAATGAGAAAGAACATTAATGTAACACAGTATTTAAAGTGTTAATTATAATAGATATTACAAAGACCTTTCATTATTATAGAAGAGTCACCACCCAGCACTACTCACTTCACAACTCGTTTACAAGCACCTTGTTCCAGGAATGCAAGCAACTCTTCCTGTTTTAAATGTCAATCAAGCTGTGTTAACATATCATTTTTCAGAGTTAGATAAATCTTCCAGTATTATTGTGGACATCAGAAATCACTGGAGATTACTCCCCTTCGGTCATCATACTCAATTCAAATCTCTTCCACAGCACATTCCTCCATCTCAGTTTCTGAAAATAGTTTGATTACATGAACAGCAGTCATATAGAACTGTACCAGTTTTTCAGCATGACTAATTTTCTCAGGCAGGAGAGAGAGACAGCCACACTAGTAACACACCTACCATCATTTTGCATACTATGCATTTTATATTTGCCAATCTGTTCGTATATAGGAATATTTTTTCAGCCACTGTAACCAACAGCTATAAAAAGAGAACATCTAAAGCGATGACATAAAAATGTTGGCATTATGAAAAAGCTGGACAAAATTTAATTCAGCAAATGTGAGTGCAAATTATGTAATTTCAGAGCAATTGAATCCAGAAAGGGTGTAGATATTTCATATTTACATAGTTGTGTATTTCCTAACTGCATCCATTTTAAGGTACGCTGACCCATGTACCGTGTATAAACTAGATAAAATAAACCGGAACAGGATAAACTGGAATTTTCAGAGGTAAATCTATATTATCTCATCCCATGATATACTTAAGATTTTTTTGGTAGGCTGAATAAGTACCTGGACTTTGTTAAGCTCATCAGGACACGTTGCTTTGTTCTACAATTCAGCACCAAGCTATAGCAATTATATTCACCAGTTATATGCATCCTTCTCTGGAGCAGGAGCTGTGCTAGAACCCAGGGAGATCCACACCACAGAAGAGTTGCATTCTACAATTTTCCAAAGAGGAGGCCAGCATCTAGTGGTTCCAGGCATGGATCTGCCGAGACCAGTCAGAGGATCACAAATGGTTTCTTAATATTTCCAAACTTTTTTGAACCTTCTTCTTTAGCTCCAGCTGCTTTTATTTCCTCATTAAAGGACAAGATCAGAGGGAACCTGGCCAGTGATGTAATTAAGTGTATATGGAGTTCAGCCATATTTAATTTTTCCATTATTTACTCCAATTCTCATTGCTTGTCCTGGAGTACCAGGATGATAAATTTACCTGCTCGTCTTATTTACCCTCTTGCCAATAGTATCCTTTGCTTCATGGTCAGCAAATTAAATCAGAGAAAATGACAAAATATATTTGAAATTCTCTCAAGCTTAGAAATTAGACAGTTATTTAAAATATTTTGCTATTTTAGCCAGTGAGCCAGCATTGCAGTATGTACAAAAGAAATTAGTGATGAAAGAGTAAAATATATATATATATATACACTCTCCTGTCGTGTAATATCTTCTAGATACGAGGGAACAAACTATGCCCAGCATGTTAATGGAAGTCATTATAACTCAGGCCCCAGGCAGATCCACCTGCAGGAATAAATGGCTGCCACAAATCTGTGGTTCAGCCAGGTGAGATCAGCTATTATTTATTGCCTGGTCTGCACAGATGGCAACTGAGGTTACTTTTCTGTTTGAGCAGATTTCACGCGACTTGAATACTGTGAGACATATTGTTTGAAAGTCAGAACAGGAAACTTGCTGAGAGGGGTGACTGAGGTCTCTCTATTTAAGTGCCTATTCCCTTCTGAGCTTTTGTGCTGAACAGAGATAACCATCTGTGCTCAATTGCTAGTTATGGTTTTCTAACATCAGCATCTGCTGATAAAGAAAATATGGGAGTCTGTGCCCATAATAACTGAAGCCTCATTTACCACATCAAAATGCACTTTTTAATTGTTCAGGTTTATTTTAGTTGAGTACAGGTGTTGTCCCTCCTTCTGCCATCTGAAATTATTTAGAGTAAGATTCACCCAAAGAATGCTGTAATTGTTAGCTTTTTATAAAAATGGATTTTTATAAATTGATAAAAAGTAAAAATCGTGTTTTATATGTCTCTCAAATAAATTCAGAGATATACATACTTTCTGAGTGTGTCGTTCTGTGTAACCACATGCTCTCAGTCCAAAACAATAGTTTATAGACTAAGGACAGATGAAAGTGAAATCTCTTAAGATCACGGAACATGTATCTCTTTAGTGCCAACTGTAAAATATTAGCCCAGAATGTCTGCCTGTCTGCTACTGACTATTCCTGACAAATTTTCATGTTGCAGTACATGGCATATTAAGTCATAAATAATCAATCTCACAATTGGCACAAAGCCACAGACTGCACTGGACACAGTGTGCGCCCACACCATTTTGATATGACACATCAATTTGGTATGGGATATTGTATTCAGTTTGTCAAAATCCCTCACAAGTTTCGATGAAAGCATCATTGGAAGAATGAATGATTTAACAGAGGACACTGAAATGTTTTCTTAATGTCTGTAATGGGAGCTTCTGTATCTTATATCAAGAAAACTCCTCTGAAATCAGAGCACTTGCATGGCTGTGGAGAGTCAGGTGGGGTCTTGGGGGCTTACTAGTTGTAGCTAATATCTAGCCATGACAGACCAGAGACAGTTACATGAAGAATAATTCAGTTGTGTCCATATTGTGATTCCAGGAGGCACAGTCATTAGAATACTATGTGAGACGACCTAAACTGGCTTCCTTAAGACTTCTTGAGCTCCACCTGGCAGACACACTTCTGCATTTCTTCAGTGTCTAAGCAGTCATCAAACTGTTCATCCACACTTGTGTAACACTACATTTGGCTGTCTGCTACTACCTCCAGTCTCTGCACATACAGCACAGCTAATCCAAAACTGAATAAAATTTCAACAGATAATTGAGTTTATGTAACAGACATTCTAAAAGAACATATAGATTTAACATCAATAAAAAGCTGAAGTTCAAGCCAGAATCATGATCTAAGACATTCTCTACAGCACAAGGACTTCCCTTGAGTTGTTCGATTAAAATAAATAAATAAATAAATAAAATAAATAAAAAATTGAATCAATTTATGCATAGAGAAGCTGCTTTAGCAAAAAGACTAAAAATCAGCTAATCTCCAGCAAATTAAGTGCTGTCAGCGTTCTGAGAGGTCTGAGTTTTCAAGGTCAGTTGCTAAGTCATCAGGAAAGGAAGTAACTGGTTTAGATCCCCAAAAATTCAAGTAGTAGCACAGAATTTAATGGAGTGAAATACAGTAGAGTACAATACAATACAATATAATGATTCAATTGCAAGGGACCTTCAAAAATCATATAGTTCAACTGCCTGACTTCTTCAGGGCTAACCAAATGTTACCCAAATGCTTCCTGAATACACACAGAAACAGAGCACAGTCATCAACCAGGACTCTAGGAAGCCTGCTCAGTGTTTGATCACCTTCACTCTAAAAAAATTGTTCTAAATGTCTAATCTGAACCTCCCCTGGTGCAGCTCTGTGCCATTTCTGAATATCCTATTATCAGTTCACATGGAGAAGAGTCCAGCATATCCCTCTCTGCTTCCACTCAGGGAGCTGGAGAGAGCAACGAGGTCTCATCAGCCTTCTCTTCTTTAGACTGGGTAACCCAAATGTCCTCAGCATCTTCTCATAGTATGCGTGTTCCAGCCTTTCTCCAGCTTTGTTGCCTCCTTTGTATGCTTTCCAAGGAGTGCTTTAACATCCTTTTTACATTACGGATGCCAAACCTGCACACAATATTCAAGGTGAGCTCATACCAACGTTTAATCTATTGGGAGAATTACTTATTTTGATCAAGATAGCTATGCTATGTTTAATGCATCCCAAAATGCAGGTTGTCATTTTGGCTGCCAGAGTATACTATTAACTCACACTGAGTCTACTATTGACAGAATATCATTTTGTGTGAATGAAAATTTATGTAAATATGAAAAATATAGGATAACTGGGCAAGAATATTCCTTTTTTATATTAAACAAAGAGAGTCATGTGGCAATCACAGATCATGTACTGTACTTAATTAAATTATTTAGTCAGTGTTAAAAATGTAAATGTATGGCCACTTAGAATTCTATTCAAAAACAAGTGTTCAAAGAGAAGATCTGATGTGAAAGAGTTGAAAAGGTTACATAGTTCTAGCAGAATTTTCATCTCCAGATCTCTGTTTCAAATTGTAATCAATAATATCTGAAGACTGAAATGAATTTCTTAGTCCACTCATTCCAGGTGTACATTTGTTCACATCATACTTATTATTCTGAACACAGGATCAAACTGGCTTTGTTCCTAGACTGCATTTTATTGTAAGAAAATGTTTCCTGTAGGATAGGATGTGCTTTACCTCTATGAATAGAGCTCTTCATTTGATAGTTATCATTAAATATGATCTCACAAAAAAATGGAAACAGAGGAAAGACTGAAAGATTGTGATGAAAGTTCAAAAAGAATAGGACTCCATGTAGTTCAATTTAAATCAAGATAAAGATAAGACTCATAGTCAGGAATCCAAATGGTTTCAGGAACAGCTATACTAGCAGTAGGATTTGGACAGCTAACAGCAAGGACAAAGGAGATCATAGGAAATTCAATAGAAATTTCTGCATTCAAAAATAACACAGATAAAATAAAGGATCTGTCTATGCAGTGATATACAGAACTGTGGAGATAGTTTGAACATTCTAGTGGTTTCTATGCCCCCAATATAATCAAATTAGTTTTGACTGGAAGCTGGAAACATTTTAACTTGATCCAAGTCTCCTCCCTCCACCTCCAAATTTACGGTCAATAAAAAGTCTACAAAAAATTAAAAATAATATGTAGTACTGCTGCTTGCATATGGACAGTCAATGAGGTACATGTGATTTACTGAAATGTTTCACTTACTAAAGCAACAGGTGGAAACCATGTGCAAGCTTTAACTGTTTTTATGTCAGCATTCTCATTACAGAATCACATTCTTGAAGTTTTATGTTGTAACTTTATACATCATCTTAATTGACAGAGAGGTTTGGTGTTCGCAAAAGATGACTGTGTCCAGGCACAGAAGTTATGTATCTCTCTATAGGTTAAAGTAATAGTGTTAAAGGACTATGTAAATGTATATATAATAGACTGTGCTATATTCAGGACAAAAATATATAGTATATTGAAAGTATAGTACAGGAATTTTTTTATATGAGATTACAAGATAAATCTTTCTTCCGTGCACACCTTGTTGCATGGTGAATTGTCAGCGCATATTTGACAAATATTTTTGCACTTCATTGATTTACATCACTGGTGTAGATGCACTTCAGCTGAGCCCCTTGCCTCATCCCTAATCCCATTATCGCTCCCTTAGGCTCATCTCTAGCAGGCTTGGTTTTATTCTCTTCCCTCTTCACATATAGTTTAAAGCCCTCTCTACAAGCCCTGCGAGCTCCTGGACAAGGATCTGTTTCCCTCTTTGAGACATGTGAGACCTGTCACCAGACCTCAGGCCAGGTGACAAGTAAACCGCCCCATGATTGAAGAATCCAGAATTCTTGCTTTTGCACCAGTCTCTCAGCCATGTGTTTATAAGATGGGTTTTTCTGCTCCTCTCAGTGTCCTTCCCTGCCACAGAAGGAATAGAGGAAAATGCTACTTGTATGCCTGCTCCATCGACTAACTGTTCCAGTCCTCTGCAAGCATTTTGATAATCCTCAGGCTTCTACCAGTGACCTCATCACTGCCAGCCTGAACTATCAATAAAGGATAATAATCAGAGGGGTGGATCAGACTGGGGAGTTTTCTAGAAATATCCCTGATCTTCGCCCCTGGGAGGCAGTACACCTCCTACAGGTAGAGTCAGGCAGACATACAGGACCCTTCATTCCCCTCAGAAGGAAGTTGGCAATGACAATCACCCTCCTAATAGTCATCTGTATTGCTTATCTAGTGTCACTCATTCGTTGTGATCAGCTAAAAAGTCAGCAGGGAAGAGGTTTTGAGATATGAGAGGCAGAGGCCCAAATTTCTAAATTAATTTGTGTCAGCATATGGACTTAGACACTTGGCTGAATATCTGTACTGCTGCAAAATACATTTTTTAATGATATTTTAGATACCTGAAAGTCTTGGAAGACACTCTGGAGCTCCTTTGCTGATGGTAGTTCTATACCATTTACCATAACTAAGAGTCTAAATTTCACTCCAACTTAAGCTTATGTCCCTGGAAAGGTTGAGACTCCCTTCTTGCTATGCAGGTCACTGATAATTAGTTTAAATATGCAATACTAATTATAAACAATAAGCAGCTCCTGTGATTTCCATCTCTAGGAATCATGCCTTTCACATATTGCATATCCTGGTTTTCTGGAAGGTCTAGCATTAAGTAACATGATTTACAGCTGTTGATAATGGAGCATGTCAAATTAAAGAGAGTAGCAGTTTCAACCTTAAGGATGAACGGGTGTCTGATGAAAATTTACATTCTCATGAAGGAAAAAAAAACCCTGAAATTGCACAATGGAATGACACAATTAGTCCCAATCTTCACCAGCACAACTTCTGAGAGCTTTGTTTATAGATTAGCAGGCTTGTAAGAACTGCTTTTATGCATTAGGAATCACTAAATAATACATCAGGAGATGGCAGTTATTTTTAGCCACCAAAAAGAAATCTCAAAATACAGTGTAGTTGCTCTCAGATAGTTTTCTTTCAGAAAACTGGAGGAAATTAAATATGCTGAAAAGATGCTGAGTTTTTGCCAAGTATTTAAACTTTGGAACTTAGTTGCTAAGATATGAACTGTGATCACTATTTCAGTTGCTTTTGTTACAACTTCTTACATTTCATTTGAAGTTTTTTCCAACCAGACCCTAGCAGTCAGATTAGTTAGCTATGTACTATGTATTTTTGTCACGTAATTTTTACAGGTAAAATTACCATGCAGTAAAACTTTTCTTCATAGTAATGCTAAAAGCTCACACTTATTTTAGGTTTTCTTTTTCTCTGAGTTTTGACTGAAAAAAGATGGATAAATAATTATCAATTTTAGTTATAGTTACCAGAAATCACAGTTGTCATAACTGCCTTTTTCCATATAGTCATTTGGTAATTAATCCTAACTCCTTTATTGACTGAATTATTAGAAACTATTTCTCAAATAATTTTTATAGTCCTTGACTGCTCACAGACTGATCACATCAAATATTTGACACTTGATTTTGTGTATGGCTTCATCTACATCATGAATTATTGCTCTTATTACTAAAATTTTATTTGCAATGTTTTAAATAGTATATTGCAGAATAACAGAATTAGTATGATCACTTATATTTACAGTTTTTTAAATTTAGAATTAACTAAAACTTGCACATCATCAACTTCTAATGAGTGACAAAACAATGGACAATATAGGATTCCTTAGAACTCTGTATGGAAAAAAAAAAAAAACCGTTTTCTGACAAAAGTAACCTAAATGGGAAAACTTTGAAAAAAGTTTGTCTTTTAAATTATTGTTGCAGCTAGGGAAGGAAAGCCAACTTTGAGATTATTTGGGTTTATCTTCTCTAAAAAAAAAAAAAAGGCAAAGAAAAAAGAAAAGCAAATTATAAAGCGTTAGTTCCTTCACTGCAATTTTCTTTCCAAATTTTGAATTTTTGTTTGATGAAAAGCCAAAACAGTAATAAAAGTCTTTTGCCAGAGTGCAGAGTGGTATGTTTTGCTCTAAAACTTTGATTTAAATGATTTTAGCCAGCAGTAGTGAAGAAAATACATCTAAGATGAAAGAATATGTGCAGTTTCTATGTTGTTAGAAGTGTCTTACTGCTATAGCTAATAAAGATGTATATTTTAGATAATTGATCAGAAGAGTTTAGGTTGGGGGTGGTCAAATAGTTTAACTATGTTTTCACTTTAGTGAAACAGCTTCAGACACACTTCAGCATAGGGAGATCTGAGAATTAAGCATGTGTTTACAAGATATATTAAGCAGGGCCTGAGCTTTTTATGGTACCTGCCGTAGTTTCCCTATCTTCTTAATTTTCTCAGAAGTACTGCATGCCCATGAAGTGTTCTTGTTGAACATTGATAGGTATCATCAGCAACTACAATGCACGATATACTTGCAAATGAAAATGATGAAAGTAAAATTGTACTTTTCTATGTAATTTGCCTTGGGACGTGCTTACAGGACACTAGAGTGCAGACTTTATCATAAAACACTTCAGTGAAGCTAAGGAATGAGCATTAATATTAACTGAAGCATTTTCAAGTACTGCTGTATCACCTCTGCTGATTTCACCAGTACGTATAGGACCAGATAAACAACTGTATAAATGCACAGCGCACATAGATGGACAGTATGATACTAGGTGCAACAATATCTAACAGTTTTACGAGCTTGTAAAAGAATGAGATCATAAATATCCAGATCACTATATCCAGAGGAAAATCATACTGACATGTGAGTGTCATACAAGTGAAAACTCTGGCCTGTCTGCTCTTTACTTGAGCTAACTTACAGTAAATGGCAACTGTAACTCCAGGGTAAAAAATAATTTTGATAGTGAGTAGTAGGTTCCACACTACTACTCTCAAGGCACTGACTACACCAGTTTTGCTTATTCACTAGTGAATTGGATATCTTCTTGTTTTCCAACTTGAATACCAAGACCAAGATAACAAAAAAATCAGTCCCATAGTGATTGCTTTGGTGTTAAAGGGAAGCTGGATGGAACTGCAGTTTCTTCCTCAAAATCCCACAGCAGATATTGTATGTACAATCTTTCAACTGTGAAAGATTACTGTGAAGACTGAAAATATATTTACTTCTGTCAAGTATCTTGTTTAAATAATTGTTCTTGCTTTCTCAGAGGGACTCTCTTTAGCTTTCCATAAGTCAAGAGCAAACTATGATTATTGTGTAACAGCCATGATCATTGTGCAGTACATTCTTTTTTTTTTTTTTTTTTTACCTGAAACAGTCAACATTTAAATATTTGCATGAGAGTTATAATTATGCATGAGAGATGGAGCTATGCCCAACACAGAATGCTGAAGAGGTTGTATAAATTGAGTAATGTTGAGTTCTGAATGAGAAATGCACTCCTAGACTTGGGTATAGTAAGTACTTGGACATATACCAGAAAAGATGTTTAGTCTGTATCTACTTTGGGTGGAAGGCTTTGTCAAATAGGAATGCTTCAAAACATCTTTATGATTGGATGAGATGAAAGGGAGAATACATAATTAGTGCAACAAACATAGTTTATGGAACAAGAAGAGAAAGTATATCCGATAGCAGCACATAGAAATGAGATATCTAACAGCAAGAGGGATCAGAGAGTGATTACAGTTTACAGAATTTTGCAAGTTGTAGCAGCAAGAAAAGTTAATTACTTTGAAATAGTCAACACATCTATATGCTGTAAAAAATGAGTAATCTTATACACCTGGGGTTTTAACTCAGTAGTTCACAGAAACAGACTCAATCTATGTTAATCTAATTTAGTTAAATGTCTCAAGCTTTCACTTAGTCCAAAATTCCAATTAATCTATAAAGCTACAAGATAACATCAGAGTAGGAAAAGCTTGGCCAAGATCTAGTTGAACATAATATGAGCTTCACACAGTAAGGAGTCAGTGGCAAATTTACCAGCTACATAATACATGTAAGACTGACAGCCAGACAAATGGAGAATGAGTTGTGGGTCTCCTCCTTAGTATACTATTACAAATTACCAATTTAACTCAGAAAATTGCCAAAAACGCTTTGCGAGATTTCTTTCATGAAAAGCTCTTAGAGAGAGATTAAAAAGAAGTGTGGTGATTGTTAATGAAGATACTGGATATAGCTGGAAGGAAAGTACTGGAAGGGAAATAAGGATAGGAAAACATTCAAAACTTGCTTAATGAGAAATCTAAAGGCAGAACTAAGGCAGGGATAGAGAAGTAGACCGTTTTATGCATAGACGCCATTATGAAAGAATGAGTGAAGATGAGTGTGAGAAAAGAGGAACAGAGAAGCAATAAATTTTGCAAGCTACCTTAACATACTAGTAAAAAGAATACATTAGATCATATTGCTACAAACAAAACTTTTATAAATACAATAAGAACATATTGAAGATAAAACTGGCATAATTACCTCTCTCACAACTCATTCCCTTGAAACTGTTTGATTTTGAACTGGTAGTTTTAGACTATAGAAATACTTGTTTATTCATGGGTTTATAAACTTCTTTTTTGGTGTGAAACCCATGGATGCCTTCTCCTCTTTTGTCCCTTCTCTTCATCATCATATGCATGCACCTCCCTGCACTTCATAGGCAGTGTGGAGGCTTGAGGCTGTGGTGGGACTGGGTCTTCTTCAGAAGGCTGCCACAGAGTCAAGAAGGCTAGACCCTGCAGCTTGTGGTCGTGGGCACCTGCAACCAAAGAGTGAACAGGAAAGTCACCTGTTCTTCCAGTTCAGTCAGAATAAGCATAGTTGTCACTTCTACTTTCTTCTCTGCAGTCCTTGCCCTATCACTAGTGACCTCTATTATGAGTCACTATCCCTTTTTGCAGTTTTATACTGCGCCTAGATACATTTCTGGTGGAAGTACACCAACTCCCCTTGTTTGTGGACTTGCTTAGGTTGGTTTCAGAGACACTTCGGTTGCAATTGAAGCTGCTTCAGTATTTTCAGGTAACATAGGTCTGGGACAGGATGCTAAGTAACAACTCCTATTTGTACATTCTTTTATGAATCTATTTGGTGCGTGAAGAAGGTGGTAGCTTTCAAGGAAGGCCAGAAGCTCTCCATTCATTTAATTGATGGAGTCAAAGACAGAAAGCACTATATTTTCTACAGTTCTGTTGAAGGCCACAGAACAGCACTTGTAAAGTCACCTTCGCTCAGAAATCAGCAAACAACATTTTCCACTGCATTCTAAGCTAGAAGTACTCCATTACAGATGTTACAGAAGTAGGATGTCTAGCAGTGCAACTTTAGAAAAAATGTCCCACAGTTAGCATGGACATCTTTAAAGAATGATGGGATCTTGAGATTAGCTGCAATGACATATCCAATTCTACAATAATCTGCACTTGAGATTTTGACAAGTGCTGATAAGCAGGTGAAGGACGGAGGTGGAGTTTCCTTACTGGGTCTTTGTAAATTACTCTCAGCTGTGTTTAAGAATGCTACAGTGTTTAAAAGTGTCTTTATAAAGAGGAGATTTGGGAAAGCAGCTGAACTGTTCACTATGCCCATCCTGACTGCGAAGTGATCTGGGTTAATATGTAACTGGAAATTCTTTGATATGTGAGAAAATTACAAGAGATTTTTTAGGGATCTTTTTATTAATAAAATAAATAGCATTTCTTCTCAGCTGTTCCCCACAACAAGAAGAATTTTTAGTTTGAGTGTTTACAGTACTGCTATGCAGACTTATTGTGTAATCTGTTTCCTGCAGAAATAATGGCAGGGGGTTACTAGGCCCAGTTTTCCTTGGCAGCCATAGCAGCAGGAAAGGTGCATCAGAACTGTGTCTATTGGTCTTGGCTGGAGGGAAATCAAGCTGTTTCATTATTGTTGCTGTGCAGCAGCATTGCTGGCCGGAGCTGAACTGAATAAAACTGGAAAGCTGCCAATTAAAGGATCTTTTCCTTCTGCTGTTTGCAGATAGCACTGACATGGAGAAGCAGGGCAAGACAAAATAAAGAGCAGCAGGTTGGGAAAAGATGCTGGCAGACACACAGCCTTCAAGCATAGACCATGCCTCTTTCTGGAAATCTGTCTTTGGGTGGTGATAAAGGCATTAATCACAGCAAGATGATCACCAGGGCTCCCTTTGGTAACTTTCAGACTAGGATTTTGTGGAATCTGTGGCCAGGGAGAAGTACTGAAAGAAACATTTTATCAGTCCTAACATCAGAAAATCACACAAAAACAAGAACCTTGATTTCCATCTCTTCCTGCTGGGATTCACATTACAGTGAGCAGGTATTTACATGACATCATCAGATATTAACAGATATGGACAGAATATCCAGATGATGGTATTCTCCTGGCAAAAAAACATTGATTCAACAACACATACTGTAAATGTAACCAATAAGTTAAATGGCTTTTAGCTTTCATGCAGGCAGCCTTCATTTTAAACTGAAATTTGCCCAGACTGTTTCAGCTGTCAGTGACATGCCTCTCAGCAGCCTCCTGATCCAGTTGATGGGAAATTTTTCAAACAGCAAAATACTATTTTCTCTCCCATTATACCCAGATCAAAACAATGGAGTTCTCTGCTCCTGAGGTCATTCATCTGCATTGCAATTTCATTTTCTTCCTGATAGAAAGGAATGGTAAAACTCATACACACAAAAAGTTCTAAAATCCCCAGAGAACTACTTTACAAAATATGAGTTTGAGATCTCTATAGTATGGTCAGTGCTGCACCATAGGAGTTAAGTTAGTTAAGATTTCATTATGGCTTTGGCTATCTCAGATGATTACATAGTTCTGGATTAATTTAAGTAATTCATTTTGAAAAGCATTGTTTCATGTAGCACATTTCACTTCACTACTTGCAATAAAATCATCAATTATTTTTCATTCTGGGTGCAATGCCACAAGAATGTTCTCCTGCTTAACTATACAGTTGAATCTGCACAATTGGAATTTATAAACAGATCTTGAGATTTCAGTATTAGGAATGTGATCTAGAAGTAGATAGCATCACTTTTTTCTTTTTTTTCTTATGGAAACTTTATATTTTGGTTGATTATTTCAGATAGATAAGGTTATTATTTTTTTTCTTAAGTCCTTTTAAAAAATATTGATTATTTATTCTCTTGTAATTCATGGGGCATATAAAAAAGAGCACTGTGAAGCTCTGTCACATCTTCCATGACAAGAACACTATCTATAGTATGCTCCAGTGGTCTACATTGATCTTCTAATCTTTGTAAATTAAAGTTTGAAATTACTTTTATCAGAATCAGTTGAACTGTTATTAAATTGATTGTGTATGCCTGAAAATTGGTCTTTTAGGAAAAAAAGTCTTTATTTTCACTGAATTTGAAAACAGGAATTATTTAAGAGTTCAAGAACTATTTAAAACTTTTATATCATCTTTATTTTGGGAACAAAGTACTGATGATTAAAAAACAAGTTTAGATTTTAAATTATAATGAGAATTAACAAGTCCAGAAACATAAAGTAATTAACATTATCTTTCAAAGGTTGTAAAGAAGCATTGCAATCAGATAGATTTTGTCTGATATAACTTGGTATCTTCAACAGTACTTTAACTGCATAAGAAAAATGCAGTGTTTCTTTTTAGACAAGGCAAGTTCTGAAGTACTAATCTGCTTACAGTAAAATAAAAGATTTTTTTTCATTTTCCACAGCATAAAAAGGATACATCAGACATTTCAAAAACAAACAAACAAACAAACAAAAAAACTGGCTAAATTAGCACTGAAGAGTGATGAGTCATTGGATGAGAGGATGTCTTCTGTGTTAACATTCTTGCCTCATAGTGGCTTGGCTGAGGAACAAGAGCATGTTAGGCTGGAAAAGCTAAATGTAACATGTTCAGTTGCGTCACATGCATTTTCCAATGGCACCAACTACTGGGATCTTTCTTGTGTGGAGAACCTCCTAAGAAACCATATTGTGTCAAGCTTGCAAATGGCCCCTGCTGTCAGGAATAATGGATAACCAAAATATGGTTGTTCTTGACCAGTGGAAATCACACTGAAGAACTACCAAAAAGAAGCCAAGGTAATTACTCTTTTGTTGTACACACTGCATGGACAATTAGAGATGGAGGTCACAATTCAAGTCTGTCCTTTATACCATTAAATCCCAAAATAAGAATATCACATTAGAGCCACTAGATGTCTAGCCTTTTTTTTTTTTTTAATTTTAGTTTTCTGTACGGGTAGGGACAGGCAACATCCACAGCAAATCTTTAAGAACAAGATCTGTAGTATACCCTTCTGATACTCTTAGACTCAGGGCTGACAATATCACCCCCGTGTCTTTCTAATTAGGACTCTAGATGTCAAAGAAAACGATTAAAGTTCTGAAAAATAAAATAAAATAAATTTGAAAATTCTTATTAAATTCTCTGCTCCACTCTAGGAGTCTCTAAACTAGACTACCTCTAAATTCAAGACTAGCTACTTTCTGCTTCACTTTCACTTTGAGAAAGCTCCTAGTTTCTGCTGCAATTCAGAGTGACCTTTCTAAGATTTGACTGGAGGCAGAATTTGCAAAGATAGACCTCATCTCACAATGGTAGAAAGTAAAGTTTTTATCCTAAAATCACCAATTCAGTGAGGCTGAAATACTAGTATGGTTTGCAAACAAATGGCAGGTCCTGGGGGCTTCAAAATGTATTTTTAAAAGAAACATATGCTAATCATGATATGCTCTATGTAGCTGAAACTGCAAGATTCACAAGGGAACTTCATTAGCCCCAGTTCTGAGTAGTGCTGGAACTCTTGGGAGATTCAATAAGCTAGGTGATTATTTAATTATTTATTTATTAAACATGATTTTTCCTAGTTGAGTCCTTTGGGCTTCCCAGGATTTATTTTTTATTTCAGTTCTGTTCTTTTCTATCACCACTTTGCTGTTGCACAGGATATAGTTTGTCATCTAGGAAAAGAGCAGCAGCACTCTCCTCTCTTACTTGAATAGACAGGCAGATCGTTAATGCTATACAACAGCCAACTGAGTATGTCCTGCCTTCTGCAAAATAGACAGGCAACTCATTATTCAAAGGTGAATATATAGGTATGAACATAAAATGTGGCTGAATGATAAACCCAGTGGACCTTATGGAATAAAATTCAGTATTAGTTTGTAAATAACTTGGAATATCATGCCTCAAACGCAATTAAATAATGCTTGCCAATTCATTTTGTTCAGATTCCATTTTAAAATATCACAGAATCATATCACAGAATCATAGAATGGCCTGGGTTGAAAAGGACCTCAAAAATCATCTAGTTTCAACCTCCATGCCATGGGAGGATCACCAACCACTAGCCCAGGCTGCCCAGGGCCACATCCAGCCTTGCCTTGAATGCTTCCAGGGGTGGCGCATCCACAACCTCTCTGGGCGACCTGTTCCAGTGCGTCACCACCCTCTGAGAGAAAAACCTAGCATCTAACCTAAATCTCCCCTGTCTTAGTTTAAAACCATTCTCACTTGTCCTATTACTATCAACCCATGTAAACAGTTGTTCTCTCTATGATTTATATATTTCCTTCAAGTACTGGAAGGACACAATGAAGTCTCCCCAGAGATTTCTCAAATCTAAACAAGCCCAGTTCCCTCAACCTTTCTTCATAGGAGAGGAGTTCCATCCCTCTGATCATTTTAGTGGCCCCTCTCTGGACCCATTTCAAGAGATCTGTGTCTTTCTTGTGATGGGGGTCCCAGGCCTGGACTCAGTACTCCAGATGGGACCTCCAAGAACTGAGTAGAATGGGACAATCACTTTCCTCTCCATGCTGGCCACTCCTTTTTTAATGTAGCCCAGGATATAGTTGTCCTTCCAGGCTGCAAGCACACACTGCTGGCTCATGTCCAGATTCTCATCCACTAGGACCCCCAAGTCCTTCTCTGCAAGGGTGCTCTCCAGGATTTTTTCCCCCAGTCTGTATAAATACATGGGATTGCCCTGGCCCAAGTGCAACACCCTGTACTTGGCCTTGTTGAACCTCATTAGATTCCCATGGGCCTATTTCTCCAGCCTGTCCAGATCCCTCTGGATGGCTTCCCTTCCCTCCAGTGTATCAGCTGCACTGCTCAGCTTTGTGTCAGCTGCAAACTTGCTGAGAGTGCACTCAATTCCATTGTCTATGGCATTGATAAAGATGTTGAAGAGCACCAGTCCCAAGACTGACCCTTGGGGGACTTCACTTGTCAGGCCTCCATCCAGACGTAGAACTGTTGGTCACAACCCTTTGGCTGTGACTATCCAACCAGTTCTTAATCCATTGAACAGTCCATCTTTCAAATCCATACCTCTCCAATTTAGAGAGAAAGACGTGGTGAGGGATCATGTCAAAGGCTTTGCAGAAGTCCACGTAGATGACATCTGTCACCCTTCCCCTGTCCACCTACTCCAAAACTACATCATAGAAGGCCACCAGATTGATCAGGCAAGATCTGCCCTCAGTGAAGCCATGCTGGCTGTCTCGGATCACCTCTTTATCTCGTATATGCCTTAACATGGTAACCAGGAGGATCTGCTCTGTGATCTTGCCAGGTTCAGAGGTGAGTCTCACCAGCCTGTAGTTCCCTGGATCATCCTTTCTCCCTTTCTTTAAAATGAGAGTCATGTTTCTCTTTTTCCAGTCACTGGGGTTTTCACCCACCAGCCATGATTTTTGAAATATGATGGAGAGCAGCTCAGCAACCACATCAGGAATCTCTCTTAGAACCCTGTGATGCATATCATCTGGACCCATGGACTTAGATACATTCAGTTTCATGAGAAGGTTTCAGATTTGTTCCTCTATTACAGTGGGATGGAATCTGCTTCTCTCACCCACACCTTGAGGTTCAGATCCTGGCAGACACAGGGAACCTGAACACCACTGAAGACTGAGGTAAAGCACTTACTGAGCACCTTAGGTTTTTCAGTGTCTGAGGAAGCCAGTTCTCCATCCTCATTTATCAGAGGAGGATAAATTGTCTGTTTTGTTTGTTTCTTCCAGTCTACATACCTGCGGAAAAAGATGAATGATTGATAATTTAGCAATGCAATAGCTATTGTATTCCAGTTTATGACTGATAAATTTTTAAGTATAATTTTCACATTCTTTTCCCGTTAAGGGGGTATGTTTAGAAAATGGAAATGCAACAGTAGAGAGCAACAGCCAAAAAATGTTAGCAGTGTCACAGGCTCTGTATAGCATGTGAGTTTGATCTCAAATAGAGAAGCCAAGGGGCAAAAGGTGCTGCTGTCCACTCACAGGATGTATTTAAATCCTAGATCAGCCTCTGTGACAGGAACAAATCCTGAGACACCAAAGCAAACTTACTCCTGGCAAATTTTCAAGTAACAGCCTCAGGGTTCCAGTGATGATTCAGTCCTGCTCCTGAACTGTGAATAAGGACACATGAAAGCTATTCAGGAGTAGGGCACAGTCACTGTGTCTTAACTATCAGGGCTGAGGCCAGAGTGACCAACTGTTCTTTCTTCATTTACCCTGCAAACCTCACTGAGCCCAAGCTGAAACTCATTTATGTCTCCTCATAAGCTGAAGTACACCCCTGTGCTGCAGCAGGGAGAGTTTGATCTGAAGGCTGTTTCCATGGCAGGAGGCAGATGGAGCCTGGCCCCCAGCTCAGGAATGTGAATTCTGGAACCTGTCAAGCCTTTGGTAGTGAGAAATTTTCATGTACCCATAGGCCATTAGTCTCATTAATCCAATTCACTTCAACACAAACTGAAGAATTACTCAGCTCTCAGACAGTAAGGTAGATTTTCTGTGTGAGGGAATTAGCAAGACCTACTTCTTTAGAATGATTATAAAACCTACCCAAGGTATTTTAAGTTTCCACATGGCTGCCTCTTCAAATCTATGTGGGCATTTTGCCATTAAAATTGTCTGCAATAGGAAACCAAACTGAAATCTGTTTGCTAACACTAAGCACTTTTTTTCTGTACTTATTCTCCAGATGTTATGTGCTCTGTATCTTTCAATCCAAATCCAGTTTAGATTATAATATGTATTTACTTTATTGATTTGTGAAGAGATGGATAAGCAAGCTACTTGTATGGGGTTTTTATTGTTTTTTGTTTTTTTGTTTTATTTGTCTGTGTGTGTATGGGCAGGGGTATTTGGCAATAAAAATAGCGCAGAATTGAATCTCTCTTGTTCGTTTTGCTTACTGAGTATAAAAAAGATCATACTTTCTATTGATGTTCACCTGAGAATTATGTTGCAGTGTCACACAAATATTTTCTTGTTTGGTGATTCCAAATTATTTCTCCTCAGCATCCACTACTATATTGATTCACATTCCATTTCATCAGTCTTTGACAAGTCTCGTTCCCAGGAGTTTTCATCTTTTACTGTCTTGTCAAGTTCTCACTGACTGTTCTTAGTGTACTTGAAAGGGTGCACTTCAGTATAAACTATTAAAAATAAATGTTATATTTGACTCAATATTAAATGGACTTAAATTATTAATAGTAAATTTTCTTTACCATTTATCCTGGTTATTTATTCCATGTGAAAATATTTTTTGTGCAGCATCTTACTATTAAAAATATTTTTAATTAAATTTTCTTGTTCAAAATCATTTTAGGTTACTTTGGTAATGAAAAAACATGACATAATTGTATTGTTTTCATACCTACCGAGAATGTAAGACCAGGAAAAGATGTTTTTATTTCACATTGCACTGAATCTAAAGAAAGAACTTGGACAGAAAACCATGTTTGGTAAAATGCAGTGTGTTAGAGCTTTCTGGTCTGGAAAACCTTACCCAAGAATTTGGGTGGATAGAGGAACTATAGTTCACAATAAGAAAGCATCTTAAAGTACTTCACAAAATGAAAATAAGTGTAAGCTGGTCCACTGAACATAATTTCTAAGCACACACATTGTAGAGGTCAAAATAATTGTAAAACAGGGCAGGGTTTTTCTATTTATTTACTTTGGTGGAATATTATACAAACAGTAGCATTTCCCTTCTGCTACGTGTTTGAAGTTTTGTATGAGAGATTTTGGATGATAGTATTGTTGAAAAAGTTTGTCCCATGAGTTGCAGGTAACAGAAACTACTGTTATGTTTACATCTACTCTGAAATAAATGATGGCGTTTCCTGCTTTATATTATGTAAAATCCAGCCATTGTTAATCAAAGGAAACTTCTTTCTCTGGTATCTCACATGAGATCTGATCAGAACATTTCAGAGCGTCGTTAAAGTTGGATTCAGTTTTTGTGACAGTCCTTTTCGATAGATTTCCTCAGGGTTTCTTGGGAACTTTAGTCTTCAACAAGTTACATTGGCAAAGGCTGCAGAGCTCAGGGCTGGCTGGGCAACCCCTTATGGCTCTCAGGCTCTAGTGTTCTTCTCTGAGGACCCTCAACTCACAGCTCATGTGAGTAGAGAGCCAGAGAGCACCTCGAGCACTCTGATGTGAAAGTGACTCATGTATACTAGCTCTTCTTAATATAATAAAAAGTACTAAAGTAAAATAAATGCCGACTTTATACCACCTTTTTGAGAAGATGGTATCTTAGCCATTTACCTCTATATTTGTACAGGCAGTCAGTATCTTGCAACCCAGAATTAGGAAACTGCATGTGCTACTTCTCACTCATACACAAGTTTGTCACAGGAAGGGCAAAACACTGTCAGAGTGGTCTAAATAAAATCTATGGACTTTCCAGGGATTCTTCCACTTAACACAGATGAAAACACAATTCTAAAAATTGATTTTTTTTTCTTTTGATTTAGTTACTACAATCAGAACATAAATTTATGACAATGACAACTCAAAACAAAAAATCAT
Source organism: Odontophorus gujanensis (assembly GCA_013399175.1). Classification (NCBI taxonomy): domain Eukaryota; kingdom Metazoa; phylum Chordata; class Aves; order Galliformes; family Odontophoridae; genus Odontophorus; species Odontophorus gujanensis. The sequence goes on from VXAB01011865.1 coordinate 249,033, forward strand.
ACAGCAGTACATTTAAGTTGATTCTGCCAACTTTAAGGCATCACAAAATCTGTATGAATCTCAAATAAGACATGTTCGATATAAGCAAAATAATTATTTGCATCTAATACTGCTGTCAAGTAAGAAATAATGAACTGTGAGGGTAATTCTAAGGTACATATTAAGAATAATAACTGTTAAACTGTGGATTGTTTTGGACAATGATGTAGTTACTGAACAATTTAAATGCATGATCTCATATCCAGTTGTATTTAATTTTAAATAACTTAGTCAGAATTCATTTCATATGGGATTTCATTCTCATCTTGTTATTGATTTCTTTCTAATTCAGCTTTTTTTCTTATTGTGGTGCTCTCTCTTTTCTGTTAGTAAATTTACATCTACAACATTCTCATAGTCCTCTTCCTTTCAACATTTCACTGTAGCAGCAAAATGTAATATGCAGGACTGGTGAAATATTATATATTACATGCAATAAATAAATTAATTAAAACCAGCAGAATTTTGTTCCCAATGTATTTTTGTTTTGTTTTGTTTTGTTTTTCATAGCTAAATGACAGGATCTGAATTTTATTTTATTTTATTTTATTTTATTCTTTTTTTTTAATCAGATGCCCTGGTGGCTGGCTTTTAGAACATTTAAAAATGAACAAACAATTAGGGCCTATAGCAGAAAGCAGTACAAAGGGTCTACAGGAGGAAAACTCAATCTCAGAGGAGAGAATGTAACTCTAAACACCTTTTCTATCTGAAGAGTGTTAAACTTGCTTCGTTTTTCCTTGCCTTCTATTTATGCCTCATCAACATACGTCCGTTTTTTGTTATATATATATAATTTATTTTTTCAATCTCCATTCCTTTTTGTTCTTGAGAAATAAGTAAGATTAGCCAGGCTTCTAAATAGAATTTTGAATCCCTCTCTACATGGTATACTTTCAGAGTGATATTATTAAAATGGCTTCCCAATTTTCAAAATTAAATTTAAATTGTTTTACATCTTGCACAACTGATGGAAACAATTTTTTGTTTGATAAATTTTGTTTTTGTGGGCTTTTTTTCCCCATTAGAAGGTATATTTAATAAGAACTATACTCAAACCCATATTAAAATCTAGGTAAGTATCAATTTCCCATAGAGAAAATGAGAAATATTCAAAGGTAGCTGTTTTCTCCGGACAGTTCATGCGTTTAACACTTTCTCTGTTGTACTATCCTAAAATTAGTAGCTTCCAAAGGACAGGATCACAGGCTGCTTTTCATAGCTCTGCTCATCTCATTGGTCTGCCTATACCTTATTATCTGTAGATCAATTAGAAAACTACTTGGAAATTAGGAGATTTCTTGTATGATCTTACAGGACTTGACTCTTAGAAGTAGTAGAACATGTAGTGAAAGTGAAGTTAACTGGATATCTTAGCACCCGGTAGTTCAGGATCTAATTTCCATCAATTTAGGTCCCTAAATGCCATTCAGGATATGGGCCATAAATCCTTGAAAAATTATCTTTTACTGCCACCTCAAAAGTTTCATTTGTAGGACTATATGTGAGCTATAAAATTCTTTCAAGTTTCCTGCACTCACCAGCAACTGATACTCTGTTTTTCACGTTTTACATTTTACTGTATATCGTAATTTACAAGAAAATGCATATAGCATTAGTTTCTGCCTTTTAAAATTGCCAGTATTAACTCTTCCATCTGTTTGTACATCTCACACTGGACCTCCTTTTTTGTTTAGAGAAATGAATTTCAGAAACCTGCTTGGCATCAGTCAGTGTTACAAAAGTCCTCTATTAATGCTCACGCCTAGCAGGCTGAAGGGAAGATGCCTCTTGAGTATCTGTGACAGATCATGTACTCTTTGCCAAATGACACTGCAGTAAATGTCCTGCAAACTAAGATATGAGATAGATTCTTATGTGTTTTTGACTGTTTTGTATTACTGACATTTCTTCCATGTGATGTTATCTGAATGTGATGTAATAAAGGACATTCCACTTACAAGTGCCATCAAAATTAATTATTCATCTTTATTTGTTACTTAGCAAGGCTTTCCATAAAAGATAAAAGAAATATTATTGTTTCCTCTGTATACTATACTGCAGAAAAGAGCAGTATTTGTTTCCATTATGAATCACTGAATCAGAAGGCAACATTAGCCCTTACAAGTCTAAGAGAGGCGTGTGTCTTCCTATGTGGAAGAAGTTAGATGCAGAATGCTAGCAATATGAGAAGATTGTGATGTCTGGGAAAAAGCTTCAGGGCAAAAAAATTGGGTGGAGAGAGGATCAGTTTATAGCAGTGAACAGGCATGGCTCTAGGTTATTTGAACTATTCTATTTAATTGTATCACAGAAACAAATGACAACTCTAAAATTGTCCCAGAAAAAGCACTGCTGTCTCAACAGTGGTAGCACTGTTGGGAGTAATTTTCAAAGTGAGCACTTTTGAATTTCAATAGGGCATTTCCACAGAAGAAAATTACAACCTTGCACATTGTGTAACTTTGGACCAGATACCTTATGACAGGAGCTAGGAAAATAATAGAACAAGAGACCAACTATGAAGGCGCTGGCAATGAAAAACAGATCAGTCCTTTAAACAGAAAGTCTGTGTAAAAAGAAAACAGTCCTTTAAAAAAGCAATAAGGACATTTGTGTCTCCTAGAAAAAAATAATAATATGAAAGCGTGAGAAATCAGCTGGTCAGTTTATAGTACGTGGAAATTCAGTAATCCTGATGACTGAGAAAATTGAATAGAAAACAAATTTGTAATTTATCTAATATAATTAGATCAGATTAACCTGGAAACCATTTTATTTGTCAGAAAGGTATCAACCAGTATTTTACCGGGGAGAGTTCTGGAGAGAATTGTGTTTTGATTAATGAGAAACTGAAGCACTACAACAAGCAGCAGGAGCTTTGAGCTCTGTTCTGATATTAATTATACCATTGTGAATAAGACTAACCTTGCTAATGAGTTTTTCAGTACAAAAATCAGATCACAAATGAGATATTCAAATTTCAGATCTTCCTGGAAGAGGTCAGGAGTGAGTAGAAAGTAAAGACTTATTCTTAAAAAATATGATATTTGGAAGAGTCATTACAAAATTTGGAAACAAACAAACAAACAAACAAACAAAAACAAACAAAAAAACCCACAAGCAAACAAAAAAACCACCTATTATTCCCAAAGGGCATCAGAGAAATGAGATTTGTTAACATGAAAAACGTTGTTAGATTGTTGCTTCCATGGTCACATAATTTACTTTTCATGATAGCAATTACAGCATATTAACTTACACGTATCAGAAAGTGTTAAACAGGATAATGTGATAGGAACAAAATGATGTTGGTTTGTTGCTGTTGTTATGCTTTTGGGATATATACATATCTATATTTACATTGGAAAGCAACAAAATAGCCAGGGGGATAGGGCTCACAGGATGATCTTCTGGGTAAATATGTCCAAAATCCATAGATAACACAGATAGAGATTTCATCACTGCACTGGAAAGGGAGAAATTTTTAGTGTTGTTGTCCATATTTGTGTCCCAGGTTACAGTTTGGGAAATAGTATCTGTACAGAAAGTTGTAGGACTTGAATGACTTCACAGTGCGCACCTGGAAAGGTGATTCCATCTACATAATCCATAAGGCTCACAAAAATCTCCCTTTGGTTTCGCAGACTTTGAACAGCCTGTGTCACAATCCTACAGTAAGTTGCTACTGTCTGTTTTTTTCCATCTTCATCATTCTTTTTCCTGATATTTGTTATTTCTAAAAGGATTTGCATAATAGCCTATTGCTAAAGGCTACTAGACTGTAACTTGCCCTATACAAGAATTTCAAAAATATTTTAGTCCCTAGAAAAACATCAAAATATCCTTCGTGGTCTTTGGAAAAACAAATGAAGGAAAAAAAAAAAAAAAAGTTAATGTTCCTCTTTCTCATGCTAGTTTGAACATATACATAAAATGCTTACAAACTGAAATGCTTCTATCTATTACAGCCACAACAAAGAACACTGCTTTTTCAAATGAGTGGAAAGTCATTTTAAAGATCACATACAAAACATCTACTTTATCAACTTTCTCCACTTTCAGTGACATTGAAAGTCCAGCATGTGACCACATTAGAGAAACTTTGAAGAGGAATTTCACAGATTTCATTGTGTACATTCTTAAAATGGAAGTCAAAATAGTAAATGCATATAATATATTCATGTTCATTGTAATAAGAGAGATATTCTCATTTGTAATTGCTGTCCAATCCACGAAAGCATTTTTAGCATGTGCTTGCTTGCTTACTATATTCCAAAGTATTAACATTAATACTCCCACTGGGACTTTTACCATTGACTTCAAAGAGAACCAGATTAGGATTTATAAAGATTTGGCTAGTACTGCTGCTTGTTATTAAAGACTTTCTTTTATGTTGCATAAAACTTTGCCAGACTTCAACTATTTAGGCTGGAATTCCATCTGCTTTGTAGCTGCCTCAGGCTGAATGTGACTGGGACTGGGAGTGCCTGGAAGAGGAAGCTTGATCTGACAGTGACAGTAGAAATCTACAATGACTAGGTCAATTTAAGAGGGAGAATCTAGAGATCCATGTTAGAAACGGACAAACCTGAGAAACTGGGAATAAAGCCTTATGGACAGAACAATATGGCTGAGAGAAGAAACTATGAATGGGAAACACACACAGCTGGGAAATGGGTGATAGGTTAAAGAAGCAACAAAGAATGGGCTATAATACTAGAACATCCTGTGCTATTGCAGCATCATCTTTGGAGCTCAGAGCAGAACTTTGAGTACTGTAACCTCATTGTTCATTCATCCTGTAGGCAAATAGCTATAAAAGCCACTAGAAAAACTGCTCATTTTCCTCTACCGTAGTCCATGCAGAGGACAAAATTTCCTAGTCCTTCCTTAGACCTCATTAGTTTACACATTCTGAAATCCTTTCTTTTATTCTATTTTATTCAGTGTAATTCCTACTGCTATTTTTTTTTTTTTTCTAGAGAGGAACACTAGTTATGTATTAAAGAGAGATCACTGCCACCATAATCACCACAATGATTGACAACTAAATACTATTGGACAAGAAGGCCAATGGCATCCTGGCTTGTAACAGAAATAGTGTAGCCAACAGGAGAAGTGATCATCCCTCTGTTATTCAGCCCTGATGAGGCCAGATGTTCGGTGTTCAGTTTTGGGCCCCTCACTACAGGAAAGACAGGGAGGGTATGGAGTATGTTCAGAGAAGGGCAATGAAGCTGGTGGAGGGGTCTGAAGCACAAGACTTATAAGGAGCAGCTGAGGGAGCTGGGATTATTTAGTCTAGAGAAGAGGAGACTCAGGGGTGACCATATCTTCCTACTTAAGGGGAGGATGTGGTGAGATGGGTATCGACCTCTTCTCCCATGTAACTAGGAATAGGACTAGAGCAAATGGCCTCAAGTTACACCAGAGGGATTCAGATTGGACGTAAGGAAATAATTCTTCTCCAAGAGAGTGTTCAAGTGCTGGAATGGGCTGCCCAGGGAGGTGATGGAGTCACTGACTCTGGAGGTGTTCAAGAAATGTTTAGCTGCTGTACTGAGGGACATGGTTTAGCGGGAAATACTGGTGATAGGTGGATGGTTGGACTGTCATCTTAGGGGTCTTTTCCAACTTTGATGATTGATTCTATGATTCTATTTGGAAATCAAAGAGAAGATCTCAGAAACCTAATTTGAGATTATAACCCTGCCTCTACCTAGAACCTCCTACTGTGAAAAGTGTATGTCTAATTTATTTCCTTCCAACTTGCATATTATGTTCTCTCTCAGAGTGAGAGGGTCAGGTCAATTCATAAGGAAGACAGGTGACTACTATTCCTCTTGGGGAGGAGATAATGGACACGAAGGAAGCTGAAAGACTGAAGAGAAGGGCAGAAACAAAATGAAGGACAACAAGAAACCAGGAGCACAGGTCATCATAAAGATCATAGAATGGACAGACATGCATCTAAGACAGTGGAAAGATAAAATCCCCGGGGAACATTATGAGTTATTTCATTTGTTACATGATTGACTGATAGCAGGCCAGGACCTACCATCAGCAACAGGTATACAAAGGAAATGAGGCCTTTTTATTTCTCTTCTGTTTCTATTTTATTTGGTGAGGTTGCACTGAGTTTGTACTTTCACTGGATTTATATTTTATTTTTATTTGCCTTGGCAAGCACAAAGTAAGCAAAAGGGTTAGGCAGATTTGGCTGAAAGATCTGCTAATCTTGGGTACGGACATGACAATGAACTGAACTTGTCAAGGGCAACTAATGATTTTGAATTGATTCATTTCTCTCTGAACAGAAGGAGATTCCATAGGAAGACTGATTGACTTACTTTCTCCCTGGCAAACAGTGTATTTGTACCAAATTCCTAGTCATAGAATCATAAAATCATAGAATCACCAAGGCTTGAAAAGATCACCTAGTCCGACCATCCACCTACCACCAATATTTCTCCAATAATTCTTATTAATAATTCCAGTATTTCTTAGTACAACATCTAAACAATTATTGAATACTTCTAGGGATGGGTCTTGTGCTCTACATCATGTGCTGTGTCTGCAGCATTGTAGCTGCATTGCTCTTTTCCATTGACAACTGAAGGTCTAATTTAAGGAGATCCTAAGAAATCAATGAAATGCAAATAAAATCAATGGAAATCAGAATTTTGAACTTGTCATTGAGGACTATATGTTAATGCTATGAGTCAGGTCCTAAAGAATTCTTGTTAAACACACAATATAAACTGATATGTTTGACTTCAAGCTTTTTGTGCTTCGTCTTCTCTTTTCCTCTTCCCAGAGTGGTTTACAACAGAAAAATTGTGATTCTTTGCAAATCACTTGTAAATTCCATGGGTGCTTCCCACAGTAAAATCCAGGACTTAATAATTTTTGTAATTATCTGAACAGAATACAGTGCATGGAGCAGAAGATCACAAAGGGAGCAAGGAGAAAATAATATCTGAAACCATGGTCCATTATGTTATAAGTACTTTTCCTGCACTGAACAAAGGAGGATCTTGCTGAAAAATAGTATATGTTAATGTGGTTGTGGTGCCTGCATATTATAATGCCTGAAATCAAAAGAATATAATTCATTTTGTGACAGGAAACTAATCCTGTCATTTCAGTGCTTGATGTAGAAGTTAAATAATATATTTTTAAAGTAGTTTTCTTGGAGAATATTAAAAAAAAAAAAAAAGCTATGATCCTGTAATCTCCATGTGGAAACTCTTTGTGTTACTAGCACAAGTATGAGAAATATAGGCTGCTATTTAAATAACACAAATGTTAATGACTGAATGCTGTGTTTATTCTTTTGCATATAAGTTATCATTTAACATAATATTTCTGCTTAAAACATATAAGATACTTTAACTTTTTATTATCTATTTATTTGTTTGTATGTTTATTCTGATCTGGATGTTCTTATAGATGACTCTACATACACAATTCTTCAAATCCCAGAAAACCATTGTTGATCTATTTCCCATCACCTTTCTCTATAGATTGGAAGGAAAAAGTAATCTAGAAAAAATGTAGATTTAAAAACCTCTAGTCCTGGAAACAGCTATTACTCTAGATCTTTTCATTCACCTGAATGGGAACTGGTACAAAATAGAGATTAGTAATTTCATTACTTTGCCACTGACTGACAGTCTAAGTGATACTGACCAACTCAGTTCTTCTGCCTTGATTTACTTTGAAAATAGCAATACTAACACATTTCAGAAGATACTGGAAGACCTCAAGATGAAAAGCTTTCCTGAAAGCTTCTACTGAAATGTAGTAGAATTGCTGCTGGATATTATCTTAAAATGTAGGCATTCAAATTTTCACTTTCATCCATCCTCCCCAACATTCACCTACACAGAATTTTTGCACATTCAAAAATATGTTCATGAATTTGTCGCCACACCCCTGTGGGTCAAATAGCTTCCGCAGTGCATAATGACAAAAGAACTCAACTCTTCTAGCAGATGCTTGAACAATGTGGCTTTTCAGTTCAGATGTATATGAGAAGGAATAGTTTCAGAACGCATTCCCTAGAGTCACAACTCCATAGGGTCAAGTCACAGTCAAGTGACAATGACAGTAACACTGGAAGTTTTGTGTCTTGCTTTTGCTTTGAAACTGTTTCAAGACATGATCCTACAGTGATAGCAAAAGCCATGAGACCCTATTATATTTAATAGCTACAGCAGACTCTATGACACTTGTTACCACAGCAGGAAACTCTTGAGTATGCCCTAGATGAAGTATCTTAAGGCAGAAAATTCAAAGTGAAGTGGAGTGTAGGTCATACACACAGCACATCTTTTGCAGCGGGAAACTAAGTAATTTCACAAATAAAATAGCAAGCCTGTTGCATGACTCAGCGCATCTGGCAAAAAAAACCAGATATTACTTTTGGAAAAATGACTGTGAATATTGAAAACCTTTGTGCAACAATGCCTTTGGAGGAAGCAATGATTGTGATTTTACTCTGTGTATGACTGACACTAGATGCATAGCTTTCCTGCGGCCTGTGATTAGCCACAGTGCAGATGCTGGACTCTATGCATGGGGAAAGGCCAGTTTGAGGCCTAGAAAAAAGCTGTATGAGGGAGTCTCTTTTTCCTATCAGACAGGGGAACTGAAATTTGCTTTGCACAGAAGTCTCTGTCAATGTTTCCCAGCCTCTTGACAGCTCAGGGAGGCTATTTTTAGAGAAATAAATCCATGTGCATCATATTTATTCTATCTTCCTCTCCCACACTTTCTTGTTAGAAAGAGGGAATGGACAGAATTTCATTGCTGATACTTCCTCCATTCTTAACCATTTCTTCTTCACTGTTAAAAATCTGCTCTCAACCAAAGAGTACAACAGAAGCCTGCTCTGCTGGAGGCCCATATAAATGACCCAGATTTTGTAATACTTGCACACTTCAGCAATAGTCCTGTGAACTCTTGCTTCTGAAAGGAACAATTCCATCCTTGTAAATCGTCAGGTATCTTAATTGGAGAGTATAGCCAAAGAAGGATCTTGACACTTGAGATGCAGGTGAAATAATATGAATTGCAGTAGATACGCTAACCTGAGCAATTTCTTGTATATGGTATCATTCAGGCTGTCTATCTACAGATGATGGATTAAAAAAATCTTAATATACTGACAAACCAATAATTTGTCTAATATGAAAAAAATAAGAATTTTTTCTCTTTTATAAATTGACTGTGACCATTCTGATAGCACAGAATCTTTAATTACATCATATTCTGACAACACAGAATGGAAGAAACATCAGTAATATATGAAGTGGTTATTAGACAATTAATCTTTCTACCCAGTGAAGAGAGTAGCAACTGAAGAAGCCAGACAGACATTAAACTATGTGAGTTTTTGCCAGTATCTTACTTACTGTTTTTACTTATTTCCCGTGGGTAAAACCTTTTTATTAAAAGTTTCTATTCCCATAACCAGTTCTAAGTAGTTATTCCTGAATCTGTTTTCTCTCTAGCACTTCCTCCCAGTGATGTATTTATAATATAACTTATGCTCCTTTACTCTTTTGCCTGGCAGCAATAGCTGGCTATGAATGACTTCAATGTCAATGTTCCTGAGAAATTTTACACTTCTAAGTCTCATGCAAATTATTGACATTTATTTTAAAAATCTATGCAAATACAGGGAACTCAATATTAAAAGAAAAAATTAAAAGGAGGAAAAAAAGTTATGAGGGTTTTCAATTTGTAAAAGGAGATCCATAACACTATCCTGGCAATGACACAAAAATTTCATAGAAAACTTGTCTTGAACTACTAGCATTCCAAACTGGGGCAACATTATGTTGCATGCTGCAAAACACAAGATGCTTCCACAAAGAAAAAGAAAATATTGCTTCTTTATGCTGGTAGCGTTACAGTTCATTCATCATCACTGTACTTGATGCATCAGCTCTAAAATTGCTTTAGCCATTAATCTTCAGCATAATCTTTGCTGAAAATTCTGCCCTACCTATTTGAGAATTACGTGTTCCAAATTCCTTGCCAATTATGTGAAGTCAGATCACTATTTTCACTTTTCCAACCCTGGAGCAATTCTTCCTAATTTTTAATGCCTTAAGGCTTTTGTAGGCCTCATGGTACAGTTGGATTTCTGGGTACATCAAGTTTTGAGAGACTATCAAAGCAACAATTCCAGTTCTTTTGTTCTCTATTTGTCTGTTCCCAAGAACATTGTATCATTTGCCAAGTTAGGTGAAGAAAGGTGTACTTAACTTCATAGATAAGAAAGTCATGCAATGCCATGTGAAATAGCTATTCCTTTAAGGGCTAAATTGAGCTTAAATTGCAGATGTTCTTATGCTTTTACATGTAATTTGCTGCTCAGCATAAGTATTCAGAGATCAACACAGTTCTGTAGGGAACTAGTCTGTTTTCAAATAACTTTATTTAATAAATGGCTATTTGAAAAATTACTTTTCAGAGGCTGCTATCAGAAAAGCACATTTTAACCAATAGTTTGTTATCTCTTTTATATAGTAAATTATCAAATTCCCATAACAACAAATGTAGTTTGCAATTAGATGGCTTCTCATATAGAACCATCTGAATTTTATTAACTGATGCCTATGCTGAAATTAAATCTGAAGAATGCATTGTAGCATTCTACTTTGTTCTCTAAATGAGATCATCTTTTTTTTTTTTTCTGTCATTCAGATTAAATGCAATTGTACTGAAAATTTCTTTAAACGAACTACCATTATATTGAACACTTCAAGTGCTAGAACTTCTACCAGAGGAAAGAGATCAATTGTCTGTTCTATTTAGTGACTATTTTCCGTTGCCCATAGCCCCATTAGGGCTCTTAAACCATGATTATTCAGTGTTAACATTTTATGGTTCTGTGACAGGAGATTAACAAACACTACAGAGTTCTCATTCTTTACCACTTTTTCTAGTTCTGAAATGTACATGATTTACAACCATGACCAGCTTGTACTGCACAGCTAGCTGGAAGGAAGTTAGTGCAGATCAACAGAGGAAGTAATTGGAGAATGGATAGAAGACAGAAGGATCCACTGTGTGCAAAATTCTGGAAACGTTCTGAAATAGATGAAAACTCCCTTTTTTTGCTCTGCTGACACAAGGTATTATTATTATTATTATTATTATTACTACTACTACTACTACTATTACTATTATTACTATTATTATTATTATTAGATATTTGTTTATTTTCTTTCTGTGCAAGCACAGGAGTCTGGATAAATAGTTTGTGATTTAAAATTATGCATGTCAATAAAAAGATCTAAGAGACAATGTTCTCATTTTTCTCACATTTGTTCAAAATACATGTAATGCACCTTTTATTTTTCAGTCTTGCAAACAGCTCATTAGAATGCTAAGTTATTTAACTGGAAGTGTAAGCCTAACATAATTACTTCTGTTGGTGTTCTTGATGATTTACAGTGAATGTATAAAGAAAAAAAATGCACAAATAATCTTTGCAGGTGTTGTTTTATAGCAGCAAGTTAAAGACACTGCAGACACTGTAACTGCAGAAGGTTTAAATATACTAAGCACAGATTCCAAATCTAATAAAACAAAAACAAGCCTGATTTTTATGTTTAATTCATACAATCACATGCAGCAAAACTGTCCCAATCCTAGACATAAAGATTGAATAGAAAATTAAGAATTAAAATTGAATTAATTTAGAAATTTGCAATTTATTCTTAAAAAAGATGTGGCATGCAGCTAAAAAATAATGCAGAAGAAGCAGACAATAGAATTTATATCTTTCAGCTATGGTATTTCCCTTCTTTTGCACAGATGAAGAAAATTGAAATTTACTTCCTTTTTTAAAAAAATATATATTTAAATTTATTTTCTCTTTGCATTCATTCATTTTCCCCATCTCACTTTTTATAAGATGTCACACACAGTGCTTCTACTTTTAGTCATGTGGTAGCATTACAATTTTAAGAGAGGAAAATATGAAAGATTTACGGTGTGCAAAGCTGTAGATACTAGATGACAGAATCTAGATAGGAAGAAAGGTCATAACATTACTAGCTTGATATATCCAAACCTAATTCTGTTTGTTCATTGGCTCTGATAGAATTCACAACTTTGAATGAAACAGTCATTCTGAGCCTAGTTTCTCACTTGTAAGAGGATGATTTTGCATCTGTTTAGACAGTCATTGTGCTAGCAGGTGAATTTCTACATAGTTAACATTAGAGGAGTAGGCAATATCTTAAATTGCAAGGTGGGAGAGCATTAAGAATTCCCACCTTGTGGTTAATTTTGGTTTTAAATTGGTGTGATGAATGTTTGTGGTTTTTTTTGAAATGGTAGGCATGGTGATGGCTGTAACCAAGTCCAGGGACATGACATAATTCCAGAACAAGCAGATTTGCCTGTTCTGAAAACAGTAGTGCTTTTATTACAAGGAAAATATTTTAGGGCAGTTCTTCAGGCCTCCTCTTTCCTTTCATCATTTTTTGACAAGGTTTTGTTTCTAAGAAGCTGTAAATTTTGAAGGCAGCTTTTAAGACATAAGGATCATCTGTCTTGATCTTTGCTTAACACAGGCCATAAAAACTCACCAATAATTCTTGTAGTAGAAATATTATCTTCCCCTCCTATGTAAGTGAATACTGTCATGCTCAATAATTTGTGTTTTACTAGAGCATAAAAACATCCTGTCTCAATTTAAAGGAATCCTAGAGATGATATATTTCTTTCTTCTTGACAATGGATGATTACTATCACTGCAGAACAGTTGTTTCTAATTTTCCTTTTCAACCAGAAACAAATCTGAGGCAGCCATATGATATGGGTGAATATGGCCTGAGAGTTTGTCACACCCACAACAAGGGAGAAAATACTCTATATCTGGGTGTATGCCTTTGCTCTGCTAGCTTTTAATGACGATGTTTTAAGGGTGTTTTTTTTTAGTTATGATTGGCTCCTCTTCAACTTTCACTTTACTTTTATCCTGTTTCATGCTTAACCACACAAATTCACCTCTCTCTCAGATTTCACAAAAGCTGGCTCGGACCACAGCAAAAGTGAGGCTGAAATTATCTGACATGTCATGGGATGTAACAGTCAGTTGTGTGATGATGTTGTTTCCTGCTCATATAAGATTATGTGTTGGGAGAATAGCTATGGCAGCACAGTTCAATTGTGAGATTCACAGTTACCTGACTTGTGAGCCAAGCATCTGCCAAACATCTCACACTGGGACCTCCACTTCTATATGCAACTGATCATATCTAAACCTGACTTGACAGCAGCAGGCGCACGGGATTGTGGAGGAGAATCTCAGCACATTGAATGCCAGAAATACCAGCACTGTAGAAGGAAAACTTGAAATGGGAGGAAGATACGTACGAATGCATGATTCATAACAAGCCCATTCCCAGTGTATTTCCATAGTTTGTTGTCTTAAAGAAAAAATAAATAAATAAAAGCAACCACGCCCTCAAGGAAATTCTAGAGACTGAGTTTCCCTATGGTCTTTATTAGTCAGTGATTTTACATCCATAGTACCAGACTATTCTGTATTTGGTAAAATCATGCATTTGTCATTAATACACTTTGTAAAGTTTTGATAAAATTACTGTCTCAGGACTGTAGTCACCACTAACAATCTGAGGTGTCTAGAGCTGTTTGCATTAATTGCAGGTCAAAATGCTCCTTGAGGAGAGTCATGGCCTAAAAAGATGGAAAATCAGATATGAATAGGTAAGTAGCGAATACAAACAAACTGGAAGATACTAGCAACATATTAGTTAATGAAGTAATGTATAAAAACTATATTATCATTAAAAAAACTAATGTAGAGAATGATAAAAAATGAAAAATTTTCCAAATTTTCCAAAATGACAGATATCAGGATACTCTTTTGATGGAAACATTTTTTGCATACTAATCTGCTGTTCTGTTGTTCAGTAAATTTAGGTGTGAAGATTTTTTTTGAGGCCAATCTGTAGGTTAAAACTACAGAATTACCAAAGCAAGAATTGAAAGAATTTAACAAGACCCCCTCACCATAACATCAGATTAAAGATCATAAAAATTTGCTGGTTTTGAAATAGCTTATTGTATTTGATCAAAAACAACAGAAATTTTTTCAGGCATTGTTCTACAAGGCTACATCAAGTATTCTATTCCCTTCCTCCCTCCTGAAAGCAGAGACTCCCATGTATTCACAAAATTCAAGAAGTTAGCAATCAGATTACAGTTCATAATGCATTCTCTTTCCAAGGTTAAGTTGTAGAAGAACACTTTATTTTCAGCAGACGCTGCGCAATTATTTGCTTCCATGCCATACTAATATATAAGTAATCTCTCTTTCCTGAAGCTCATGGAATTGTACAGCAGTGAAACAGTTATGGAAGTACAGGACTTGGTCTTTTTCTGAATGCCTATGTTGCATAACTCAAATATTGACATAACTACAAACACTCAGTCTGTAATTTTAGACATCAAAACCAAATATATGAATTTTTTCTTACAAAAGAATGCTGAAACCAGCTATAATATGGAAGTGACTAATCTTTATAGAAGAGAATTGTACAACTTTTCTTAAAAACACTTGTGGTAAAATTTATTTATATCTCCCAAATTTTACTAAGAAATTATAAACAACTGAACACCTTCTTATTAATACAATCCTTCCCAAAGAATAAGAGGGTCTAAATGTATAGGACTCAGTTGTTTGCCTAGCAAAATAATAACTCAAATGGAAAAAATCTACAGTCCTCAACATTACAAAGAAGGTTCTGATTTTGGTGGTTATCAGCAATAACAGTTTCACAGCTATTTCAAGCTCTCACATTTAAACATACCAGAACATTTTAGTAAACATTAGCTAATCTATGTATTGTTGATCTATTATTCTAGAAATGTATTACTGCACAGTATAGCCTTAGGTTTATGATTGACCTGCCCCTTTTTTGACATGAAAAGATCAGAAAAGGAGTAGTATCAGTTTATAATTTTGCTTTCAGAATTCAGTGTATAAATAATATAGGAACTACTTCAATCAAATCATGCCTATGCTGTATAAAAGAATCTTCTAATCCATTCAAAGTAAAAAGTAGAATGAAATAAAGGGCAATTTAACATATGTAAACTATTAGACTAATAGATTTGGTGAACTGGGATTTAATCAGAAACCTTCTTCTTTAAGAAAGTTTGCATATACTATCTATGAATATTTTGGGCAAATTAAAATCTGAAGCAACAGCAGTGTAGCTGTTTAATCTTCAGCTTAATACAAATGTATGTACTTGGAAGTCAGAGCATGAAATAAAGCAGATCCAATGCAAAATAGGAATAAACATAAAATAAAAGAGCAAGATCTCAGAATCATCAAATCAAAGAATCATCATAGAATCAGAGTCATAGAATGCCTTAGATTGGAAGGGACCTTAAAGATCACTTAGCTCCAACTCCTTGGCTATGGGCAGGGTTACCAACCACTAAGTTAGGTAGTAGATCAGTTTGCCCAGGACCCTATTCAATCTGGCACTGAACACCTCCACAGACAGAGTGACCACAGCTTCTCTGGGAAACCTGTTCCAGTGCCTCATCATCCTCTGAGGAAAGAAGTTTATCCTAATATCTATTCTAAATCTTTTAGTTAAAAACATTCCCACTTGTCTTATCACTATCAGAGCATGCTATAAGTCAGTCTCCTTCCTGTTTATAAGCCCTCTGTAAGTACTGGGAAGCCAAAACGAGGTCTCCCTGAATCGTACACTTCTCCAAGCTAAATAAGCCCAAATCCCTCCACCTTTCTTAACAGGTGAAGCATTCCAGCCCTCAGATTTTCTTCATGGCCCTCCTCTGGACCCACTTCAACAGCTCCATGCCTTTCTTGTTCTGGGGGCTTCAGGCTTGGACGCAGTACTCCAGGTATGACCTCACAAGGGCAGAGCAGAAGCAAACAACCTCCATCTCTCTGCTGGCCATCCCTCTTTTGATGCAGCCCAGAAAACAGTAGGTCTTCCAGGCTGCAGGCACACAGTGCTGGTTCATGTCAAGTACTTCATCCACCAGAGTCATTCATTACTGCCTTCAATGAGTCCTTCTCCCAGTCTGTGTACTTACTTGGGATTGCCCTGACCCATGTTCAGCACCTTGCACTAGGCCTTGTTGAAACTTACCAGATTTGTCTGAGTCCACTTTTCGAGCCTGTGCAGGTTCCTTTGGGTGACATTCCCACCTCCTGCACCTCTCATCTTGGTGTCATCAGCAAAACTGAAGATACTTTTTATTGGAAAATTTCTAAAGAAAATCTGATCTAACCAACCGAATAACTCAGAATAAAATAACTCACTAAAAACGAGGAAAATGGCAAAACAAGCTTTATGTTAACAGTCAGTGACAACCTGTAAAAGAATTAAAATTACTGTGAACACTGAGAATTTTTCTGTCTGTATAGTCTGATATGAAAAGATTCTGCAGTTCTAGGTCATGTATGACAAAAGCTGTCTAAATCAAATCTAAATGAATGCCTAGCAAAAACTCTGAATACAGGTGAAAGGGAATTAACAGCCTCACACAAATAATTCTTTCCTCCTATAATCTGTAATGGAGATACTGACATATACGATCCTCAGGACTGCGCTAGTAAAGTGCTCAGATACTTCTGTATACTATTCCAGTTCTTTGCATTGTGGAACAGCATAAATTCTGTATCACAGAAAGTAACTGTATAGCTTTCTCCAGGTAATGTTATATAATCCATCCAACCTCAACGCTTTGATCAAATTGATAAAAGTTCACTGACATTGAACTTTTTGTATCAGATAAGCTTTTTATCTTCTCTTTAACTGTATCCTAACAAGATGATTCCTGTACTGATCCTCTCTCCTCCATAAAAAGATAATTTCCTGAAAAATGCTTGCCAGTGAATGGATTGAAGTTCAGAAATCAAGTTTTCAAATATTCAGGTGAATTAAAATCTCATCCAACAGCCTAGTCAAGTAAAATATGCACACAGTCATCACATATGCAGAAAGACTACATCTCCTATCCTTATACAGAATTCAGCTGACAAAGCTAGCAGAGATAAGTGTTTCTGCCATTCTTACTGAAAATGTTTTTGAAAACACTATGATCATTTGCTTTTTGGATGAATCACTTATGCAAAAACCCTCAAATTCCAGATGAATAAGATAGAAAACTAGTATGAAATTTAGATTTGAAGGTTTGGATTTTCAATGTGGTTATTTATTTATTTATTTTCTGAAAAACAAATGTAGCATAAAATGTAAGCACTTTATTCATAATTCAGAAAAAGTGAAACACTGCCCAAACTTAACAATAAGTTCTTATTTGGAAATATTTCCTGAGTGAAACAGTAAGGCTTGTAAAGCACCATAAATAGCTCCCGCTGAAATTAGTGACTGGTCCAGATGGACCTGATCTGTTGGAAAAAGCAGCCATAAATCTTATTCAAAAAAATCAATCTGCAAGCATCACTTGGAAAAATCTATGTTTGATGTATGGTATATAAATGAAATATTAGAATCTAGTGAGTATTAGAAAAAAAACAACAACCCTTCCTCTGTGTATTTTATATACCAGCAACACTCTCTCTGTGAGATAATAATTTCAGTCAAAAGTTTTTAAGAAAAGACTATGACACTTTTATATAGTGCAAAATTGTCTGAGTTTCATTTTAAAATAAAAAAAATGCAAAACAAAACAAAAATAAACTTTTGAATGAGACTATTACATTTTATAAAACCATGTAACTCAGAAAATAAAATATTAAAAAATTAACTATGCTCATTTAAAGACACTTCAGGAAGAAAAGTGCTTATGTTGTCAAATACAGACAAGAGAAAGCCAGTGATAAGCAATTTATTTTCAGAATATATAAAATGTCAAGTAATTGAGTTGCTTTTTTTCAAATGCTGTAGAAAAAAATACCCTGAAGGATAAACACCTCAGCTCTAGGAAAGGAAAATATTATGCATATAATCATGATTAGCATGCAACTGTTAGTAGAAAAGAGTAATTTATGTTCATGCTTACTAAACTTGCAAAACCAGAAGAGATGATCTAAGGGATTTTTAGAAGGCCTTTCTTTATGTATGTTCCACTTGCACTATTAATGAAAATATTTATCAAACAAGGAATACTTATATATTATTAAAGAAACTATAATAAAGATCAATCACAAATAAAATAATTCAAGTTACTATTTGTTTTAAACTATAGATGTGAGTATTTTGCTGAATTAAGTTCATGAATCTAGACTTCTGTCTGTCCAATGCAATGAACACAATTAAGCAATCAGAATGATATGATTTTGTAATAATGATTTGTTACATTATATCTGTTTATGTCTTTATGCCATTGAAAATATGCAAAAATAACAAATGATGATTCTGGGCATGTAGAGAAATGAAAAGCCTATTAATCTTAGCAGCCTAAAGCTGCAAGTTGAAATTCATAGACATGAGAGTTTCAATCTGTCATTATTGTATAATAGAATGTCTTCTGTCAGCAGTCTCTGTATATGTTTGGAGCATAATGCAGCCAGTAAAAGAATCCTTGAATGCAGAACCTGAAGGTAAAGATATGATCTTTTAGTTAGAAGTGATACAAGTACTTGGGGATTGCTCAGTTTTCTCAGGGAAATAAAACAACAAAACAAAAACAACAAACAAACAAAACCCACAACAATAATTTTGTCATAACAGTATAATTTTTAAGTATATAAATGGATGGAAAATACTTTAAATGTATGTACTATAAAATGATAATTATGTTTTGTATTTGTATTGTAAATTAGAGAGTCATCATCAAGGGATTGAAGCAGGTAATTAAATTGACTCATCTGCTTTCATCAAATTTGTAAAAGTACATAGTAAGTCATGCAGAAACATGAAGTTTGGGTATGTACTTTATTACAGGGAAATTGTT
>VXAB01011865.1:269494-298415 GCA_013399175.1 Odontophorus gujanensis
TCTACATATTGCAGGGGATATACAGTCAGGCACATGCTGTGGATGAAGATGACGTGAAGATCAGTACAAATTCCTATGAGTAGTATAAATCTGGTAGAGTGAGAGTGGAAATTAGGTCCCACATAGGTATTGTACTCGCCTGCATAGTTATGTATATTCTTCTGCTTGAACTTTTATCCCCTAAGTATATATATATATANCTCTCTTCCTGAATGAAATACAGGCTAATCAGCAGTCCTGACACTTCTGTCATTCCAAAATAGAGTTGTCTGGCAAACAACTACTTTCAACAGAATTAAAGTACAGGAAAAGAAAGCAGTGCATCTGAAAGTATCTTACATTTATACTATCTAGGTATTGCCCTTTCATTTACTTTGTAGGCCTTTTCTTTGCAGACTATGTTTGAACTCTGTTGGAGTTAAACTTCATTTAGTAACTATTTCTCCATTCAATTCATTTAATCAGGTTTACATTATATTTTCAAAAACATTATACAAATTAATCTGCAAAATATAAACATAGCAACCCTCAGTGTGCAACCCAGAAATTATTCAATGTCCTCTTTGTCAGCAGTCTCTAGCTCAGAGTTAGAAACTTTGTTCAGTAACTGAGAAGACTTATACACCTAATTTTGAATTTTCAGCATTCATTGGTTATGTATTTCAGCTTAATTACTACATTCTAACTGAAATCATTTGACTTAACCACAAAGTTATAAAAATCTTATGTTTCCTTTTTTCTGTTTCATGTTTTCTTTTTTTGTTCCCTTTGTGGCCCAATATTTAATTTGATATATAAGGTGGACCAGCTTTAGTTGTATCCTAAAATCCTTTTATCAAGAAGATAACAAATACATGTCTGTATCCCTGCTCCAAACCAGTATCAGGCAGAATTTGACAACCTATCTGCTATCTGAGAAGCATAGCTACCTGACTGTTGGGAACCAGTAGTCAAAAATGTCTGGTTCCTGCCTGTCGCTTGTGTTATGTTTGATTTCATAGTCATGATCTAAGGAGGCCCAAGTCACTGGATCCTACTGTTGAGATAAGCAGGAGACAGCCTTCCTGAAAATGCCCCTGGGGTTAGGTGTGAGTTTGGGATTTATCAACTTGCAGAAGCAGGAGGCAGGTAGTTCTGACATGCCCTCTGGCAGAAATTGTGTCCACATAGCATCACCACGGCAACTGCAGAGTAAGAGCAGAAGAGTGGGAGTTTCAAGGATTTTACCAGCAGCTGGATGCTGCTGAAAGAAAATGGAAATTAACAATCTTTGCGAGTATTGTTCATTTTTAAAGTGGGACTTAAGTGTTTCTGAAACTATCATCCTAGTAATTCAAAACTGAGTTAAGTGTCATATAAATGAAATTGCTTTTTTGTTTGTTTTATAGCATTGTAAATGTTAATTTTTAAGAGTCCATATGCTTGATTGTATATTACTTTACAGCAGCTTAAAGCCAAGGAAACTCCTGCTGAATAAAGCCACTATAACAGAGCAGAAAATCAAGCTCTCCATCTAATCTCTAATTCACTTTCCCAAAAAGTTAAGAGAGATGTAGAGGTGGACTCAAAGATTAGGTCAAATCTACAGGCTTTTGGTCCAAACAAGTCAGAATGCCCCTGTTCACTGAGAATCAATATTACAACTAAACAGTCTGTCCTAGTTTACCAAAACCTATGCATCTATTAGCTGTTAATGCATAAGACTGCTTTGAAGCACAGAGACACTGTTTCCTTTGCTAGAGTTGTACCACATTTTTAACAAATTGAAGGGATGAACTTTCAAGACGAGGTTTGCCTATTTGTTTAAGTGTCCTCCAAAAAATGACTTCTCATAAATGCATGACTGTTTTCAACTATGTTGATAACAGTACCATGTCCCCAGAAGTTATTTCAGAGTCCTGACTGTGTGTAGAGCTGATTCCAGTGTCAGAGTCAGTATCATTTATGTCCAAATTAGTCACTCTATGAACAAAATCAGGAACTGCAATGCTGTTAGTGGGGATGCCACTGCCCTTAGGTGGCTCTTCATTTGATGGAAGCCTTGTTTCAATGTTGTCTTTAACATGTAGTAAATTAAATTCTTCTGTAAGAAGTTTGAATTCTTTTTCCTTCTTTTGAAGCAGTGAGTCTCTGTAGGTAAGTTCTTTCTGAATGCAACTCAGGTATGAATTGATTTTCAGACCATCTTTCATACTTTTTTCCAACTCATACTTTACATTGTCCAAATCTGAGTTTTCCAGTTGAGCATTAGTAGCTCCTTCTGTATGTACAACCTCTCCATTTTTTTCAGAGCATATACCATGAACCTCTTTTTCTATTTCATCACACAGCTTTTCTATTAATTGTTTGTGATGTTTTAGTCTCTCCTCAACCTGCAAAATTCCCTCACTTTTGCTGAAATATTCATGCATCTCTTTTGGATCATCTGCCCTACTCCCTTGCTGCTCAGCCTCACTTGGATTGATCATTAAATAGGAGTCCTGCACGTAATTTTCTCCATCGTTGGCGACGCGGTCTAAATGGAATTTTGCTTCGCATTTTTCGATTTCCATATCAAGTTCCTTCATTCTAAGGACTTGTTGATGAATTGTATGATCTTGAGATATGATTAAATGAATCAGTGTCTCCATATTATCTCTATCTTGTTGAACACTGTCCTGTTTAAGTTTGGCAAGTTTCCGGAAAGTCTTCCTAACAATTTTCTTTTGCTTGTCAATTGGCAACATCTTCATGTAATTTGCTGGACTGAGTTCCCACTGCTTTTCTATGTTTTGTACTACCTTAGCTTCAGCTGTTTTCCACAATGGAAATGAAAGAAAAGCATCTGACTTTACCAACACAAAGTGTAAATTGGGCTGCTCTTCTCCCCAGGCTTTCCAAAGTCTCAGAATCTTTGTCAAAGGAGGAAGGACTCGCTCGGAGCCTCTCCATTTTTCTACAATACAGTAATCACCAGGTTTTCCAAAGAGGACTTTTTTCTCTCCAAATGTTGCTTGATGTTCCTCAAGCAAAGCCTGAATCACTTCTGCGCATGTTGTACGCTTTGTCAGGCCACATACAATCTTCTCTTCTTGGCAAACCCATACCACAATCTCTCGTTCATTGGAAGCCATGTCTTTGCTGGGAGATCTAGGGGGAAAAAAAAAAAAAAAAAGACCAAATTTAAATAACATTTAAATGGCAGACAATTTATTAACAATCACCAGAATTCTGCTATAACTAATACATTGAAAAATTTCTGTTGTCTTGTACAATACAATATACTTGTTTAAATTACAGGAAAATATGCTTTTGGAATTAGCAACAGAAAAATATAGCAATTTCAACTACTGCTCTAACCTTACTACTATATTTTTATCCTACTATATATCTATCCAGATAAATGTTAATTGCCACAGAAATGTCACATCTGTTTTTTGTAGACTTAACAAGTGTTCATTAATAATAAGTAAGAAAATGTGTCTATCTACATTACCATTCCAAGCTATCCTAAGGTAACATCACTTTCAGATCTGCATATCTGTTCTTATCACATAAACATTGCACAAACTTTTTTAATATCTTACTCTCATCCAGGCCTCTAAAGGGAAGAATCTTGCTGCTAATTACACACTGATACAGGTTTGAAAATGACAAAAGATAACAGAACACTATTTAACAGAGCTTGATGTCAAGACAGATCTATAACTTGGGCATGTTGGCTGCATTCCACAGCTTGGTGTCATCTGCAAACTTGCTGAGGGTGCACTTGATCCCACTGTTGATGTCATGGATGAAGATTTTAATATCATTTCAAGTCCTGACTCCTGAAGGACACCACTTGTCATTGATCTCCACCCACACAGTGTGCCACTGTCCACTAATCCTTGGGTACGATCTTACAACCAGTTTGTCATTTGTTGACTGGTCCACCCATGGTGTCCATATATTTCCAATTTAGAGAGAAGGATGCTTTGTGAGACCGTGTCAAAGACCTTACTAAAGTCCAGATCAATCCCATCAGTGTCTCTTCCATCATAGAAAGTTATACCATCATAGAAAGTCAGGCAAGATTTGGTGATACAATTAATGTATATAAGTAACAATATTTCTTTATTTTATATGTATTTTTATTAAAGCATAAAAAAGAGGGCAACAAAAGCATAGAACTAGTGGACTATTATGTCTTATTTTTTAAGCTAATGCATCAATATCTGGTTCAGAGGAAGTGGCTGCAATTCTTAGTGGGTTCTCAAGGTGCTCATCAGAAGTTTTTGATGAAATTTTACTCTTCTGATGCTTCATCCTTGAAAATAATTGACCTTAAATCTATATATTACCAAAAAGTGATGATATTAATTAAACGTGATTGTGAAGCAAAAGATACTTTTCTCTGGTATGACAGGTCTAGTAGATAGATCAAATTTTTCTTTATGTTGAATGTCTGATTGCAACTCTATATCTGGTTTGAAAATGTACAGTTAATGTATCATCTCGACTAAAAAAATTATGTTTTTGTGAGCTTTCTGAGACTAGAAGTTTGTCAGCACATCATGAGTATTCTGCATATTTCTTCTTCAGTTAATTTATTCAATTATTTCATGAAATAACACAAGCCCAATTTTAATAATATTAAAACTTATGTGTCTTCTCAATAATAAACATGTGTGTCTTCACACGTACACACACGTTCATAGATTGAAATATATATAATACACATGGGTTTCAATTGAACTGAGTGTGTTTGGTGGTCACAAGAAGAGGAGTTAGCCCTGCACTGTACCCTTTCTTCCACAACGTACTGCTGTTGCCTGTTGTCTGTGCTTGAGCTGTGCATAACTCACTCATTCAAAATATAAATCACCTAATATTAAAAGATTATGATCTTTTGGGGTCACATTACTAGATGTCTAAGCATTCATGCAGCCTGTACTCATGGGTTGGACATGCCTGTTTTGGAGCTAACTTTTATGTTTGTCCCCATCTGAGTAGTTCTAGACCACCATAGGCTATTTGCTCAGTGACACAAGGTCAATGGAGAAAATTTGGCTAAAAGGAAAGGAGGATGTGATGTCTTGCTGCATGTTTGGATGTGGTGATTAGGCCTCTTGCCTAATGATAAAATAACTAGCTCTCTGAGGAAATACGTATTTCTTCGGATTTTCTGGGATCACTTCCTGTTCTTTTGAATAAATGAGGTTTAATCCAGTCTGACAAGGAAGCCTAAAAATGATAATGACAATCTCCACAATACCCTAAGGGCTCAATACCACATTTTTATTTTTATTTTTTTTTAATCTAGAACTACTTATTCACAGGACATTTCTAGGTTTATATATATATATAGAGAGAGAGAGAGAGAGAGATTTACTAGGAATGGAGTTTTACTTAGGTTAAAAAGATTAATAGGTTATAACCTGTAATCATTAAAGCAATACAACTTTTTTCTTTTCTCTTAAATATTATACAAGACAGAAGAAAAACTGAAGTCCCTTAAATTGAGCTATGATTGACTCAGCTCTAGGTGCCACTCTAACCAGGAGATAATAATCCTCAAGAGTCAGGAGACTGTAAATGGATACTAATAAAACCCACAAGAGTGATTTTATTAATACTGTCATACAGGAGAACTCTGTCCAACTGCATTGCTTCAAGCCTTAGAATATTCTTTAAAATCTGTATTTTGTTAGATAGCTCTGAGTGATAAACTAGTATTCAGAAGAATAATGCATTTTTCCTACACTATTTAAAAAAAATTGAAAGGAATTATCACATATATAGAAAATGGCAAAATGAATTAAAAAAATATGTTCCTTCAAACAATGTTCCCTACTAATATATAAATAATTGACCTAAAAATAAAAATATATGAATTTCAGTTTAAAAAAGTACTGACAGAAAAATAAAAAATGCAATAAGTGCTAAAATTTTCAGAAATACTAGACTGGGACATTGAGGCAGTAAGTTCAGAATAGGTTTTTTTGTTGGTTTTCTTAATCAGTAAATACATTCTAGAGCATGCATATCATGTAGGAGTTCTACCATTCTTCTGAGAGTCATACAATTTGCACATGGAAATTCTTCCAGTTTTTTCTCATTCTTGTTTTTGTTGATTGATAAATTGTCTCTTCCTTGGTATTTTCAGTGTGTAAGAGATTATCTGAGTTACACTGAATTTTACTTTCTCTTTTACTCCTGGAGCCTTTAAAGTTTGTCTATGAAGACATTTTCTCTCTATTGTACTTGTAAATCTTCAGAAAAAAAATTAAAACCCATTGATACCTCATTGCATTTGTGTACTTATGTTGTACACATTTTTTATATGGACTTGTTGCTGACTCCAGTAGGAGTTCAGCATGCTTCTCATGGAAAAATATCATTTATTGAAAAGCAATTTCTACAAAACCTTTGCAAACTATACTGAAATACAGATACAAAATACATAGCATTTAGATTGTTATTTCCAATAGTCTTCTAGCTGCTCATCCTCATCTCCCCATCCCCAGTATTTTTTCGGTTACAGTGCACTTGTCCAGACAGACTGTACATTCAGCTTTCTTGGGAAGGATTTTTCTTGACTTGTTCAAATACAATTATATATAATTATATATTTAAAATACTGAAGTCCATAACTATTAGTAGCATCACGGGAATGGAAAATTTATACACATACTAGTACACAAGAACTCAAGTAGCATATACATATGTATATATATTTGTACATGTGTGCATATAACACATATACATCTTGTAATTATATTCCTTTTGCAGAAAAGGAGAGAAGAAAAAAATCTGAACACTATTTTAATTCAAGGATCAAAATAGGTCTGTAAAGTGCAAATTCTGACATCATTTTTTCCATGTTTGTTACAACATATCCTGATTTTAATTCAGCAGCATTAATGTATTTTAATTATGCTTTTTAATCTAAAATGAACTACTGTGTCATTTATAATCTGACAGTGCTATGAAATTCTAATATCTCTTAAAAAATCAAACGTGTTCATTATTATCTTCCAGTATAAAGTAGTAAACTGATGTGGCATACCATGGTCCTTTTAAGTAAAATTAATTCTGTAATTCTTTATTATACTTAATCCAATTTATGATCCCCCTTCCCCAAAATGAAACTCCAGCATGTCTGTCATAGTGTAACAATTATGAAAGAGTTGCTTTTAGGATGCAAGAAGATTCTAATTCTAGGAATCATTGTTTATTAATTAGGGCTTTCTTTATGGAAAATGGAGAGCAGATTCTGTATATATTAAGTGGATTTCATCTCACATAGACATCCAGAAGTTAAGTCAATATAAATTTGCAATCAAAGTTCCTTGTCATGAAGAAAAAGTAGACCTTCACATTCTAAACCATATAAGATTTTGGTACGAAACTACAAATGATACTGTTTCTCTCTTTCATTAACTACAAGAGATCTATGTGGTCACCTTCAACTAAATACCTCATTTTCAGGTAGCTAAATATACATGAGAATAATCCAATCATATTCTAGTTCATTGTTCAAGAGAAATGTAACAAATGTAGAATGATTCCTGTAATTTTTCCTGAAATTTAATATTAAAAATAACAATATTCAGCAACAAGATCTTCTTTTAGAAGGTTATTTAAATAAAGAGGCAAACTTTCTCATATTTACTGATTCCTCGCCCTTCACATCCTGCAGTTTTGGAAAGGAACTGTCATTTTTAATAACCCATCAATTAATCAGTCAGTAGCAGCTAAGATGTTTATCTAGTTAAAATGTTGGGCTTTCTCAAAGAACAGTTTTAGTAACATCTACTTCAAAACTAGCTGGGAAACTTCTTCATTTTTTTAAAAAAGTTTATTGTAGTTGTTGTAAACAGCTTTCAAAGCATTTTAATTATATATCTTTAAACTGATCGTTGAAATGTTTTGTCTAACTGGTGACAGTATGCAGATATTTATTTATTTATTTATTTAATCCATAAGAGTCACTTACTGCACAGAAACGGGTGAGAATTTAAAATTAAGAATCGTCAAAAGTACATTTCCATTCTTTCTTGTTTGTTTTGACTTTTAGTTTTATGCCTTCTACTTTTTGCTTCTCCTCATTACCATCCAAAAAATACATTAATCATATTATAGACCTCACACAAAATCTTTATTGTGTCAGCAGAAGCTGATTGTTGCATGTCAGGTATACACTTCATTAATTTAATATTCAGGCCTAGGGGAAGAAAAGTAATACATTCCAGCAGCATACAGACAAAACAAAAACACATCCTTCTGTTGCACAGAGTCAAAATATGAAATAAGCACTTTTGGTATTCACTAAAGAGATGATAGGTACAAAAGAAAAAAACATGCATATCAAAAATGTATTTCTTTTCCCTCTTGAAAATGTTAACACCTTTACTAAATATGGAACACATAGCTTTACAAGCAGTCAAGCCAATCAAGTAAAGAATTTCCTCTTTTTGGAATTACACCTTTATGCCAAAATGCTCATTAGTCCTTACTAATTTCACGTTATGCTGGGTCTGGATTGCTTACTCATTATATTGATAAAACCTTAATACAGTGTTGCTAAAATATCACTGACACACACAAACATAATTTTTTGTTCACTGAGAAAAAATAAACCTACAGATAAAATTATTATTTTCCTTTACTACAATAAATTCCTTGCATACTTTCACATCAAAATAAAATGGAATTCCTTTCAGAACATTTCCAATTTTTATCTACTTGCCCCAAGGAACTAAACTAACTGAGTACCTCAAAAGTATCGAGGTAATGGCTAGAAATTATTTTTCTGAGCCCCTTACTGCCACTACTGCTTAATTCTTTACTAATTTTAAATCAGTATGACAAATTTCCTACACAAAAGCTTTTTTCTTGGTATGATTTGATTATAGTTAAGATCAAAAATGGTATTAGGTGGATCCTCTCAGTGAAATCATTTATATGCTATAAAAATCTGCAGGTGAACATAACTGACACACAAAACAAGATATTAATTCTTTGCTGGAAAATGCATAAAATTGGTAATAATTTAAAAAATTACTAAAGATTTCATTTTGGAAAGTTGTGTGAAATAGCTTAGGGTTTTTTTTGTTTGTTTTGTTGTTGTTTTTTTTTTTTTCCACCAATTTATTAGTTAAATAGTATTTTATAATCTTAATTTTCAACTATGAAAGAGCTTTTACCTATTATGTGTGAATTTAAGTAGTGTCAATCAGATGCCATGATGCTGTATCTGTCAGAAAGTACAAACGCTTGTAGGTTGGAGTATTATTACACTTAGTGTCATAATGCCACTTTTTTTTCTTTCATCACTGCATCTGCTGGTGGCACATAAACTCTAATTCTGTATGTCAGAAATACAGCTACTAGTAGATGACAGATGATGACAAAACTAGTTTAGCTTGTTTTAGTGTAGAAAATGAATCTGATTTTATACTTTTGAGATTTTTTCTTCTTGTCTTTTTTTTTTATGCTATGCTTCTCCAAATATATTTCAACATACATAACACCCAGAAAGCTAAACAACGCAACACAGCTATCATCTGCAAAACAAAAATGACAAGAAACCAACAGAACTATTACTTATTAAGTCTCCTACAAACAGTATAAACTAACTAAACAGTGTATCTGCGCATACAGTCTAACCTCCAGCAAATCATATGGTAATTTATCATTGCCTGGCTGCTCTGATAGGGTCCTCAGGTGGTTTGAGCTCTCTGATAGGTATGCATTTGTCATGACCTCCACAGGGCAAAACTTAGACACTTCTGTGAAACAAAACTCAAAATTTTGTCCAGATACCACCTAGAAAAATTCACTTTTTCAGCTGGCAAACCAAAATAAATTATGTAACAGAAGATAAATAATAATCTTTAGAAACAACTTTCTTGCTGCCTACCAGGTTCTTAAAGTTGAGTCCTTGCTTAAAGCCTTAGTGCCTGCCATCTCAACACTTTTCTGGATTCCAGAAAGATCTGCAGAGCCCTCTAAGAAGCAGGATGTGCCAGCGTTAGACAGGATCAGGCAGGGCTATTCTGCTTACATCTCTCAGCAGGCTCTCCCTTCCCTGTCTCCAGTTGCATGCTTCTAGCTCCTTGCCAAGGACTTTGTGTCTTCTCTGTTGCTTGCCATGCTGGACAATGGGGAAGGACCTCTTGGCCAAGCACGCTCAGACACCAAGACACTTGCTCTCTTTTGAAAAGTACATGATATGAATGTAAAATATACTGAGAAAACAACAGACAATGGCCACAAGGGCATGTAATAACCTGGTGTTTTCAAGAGCCTTTGAGTATGCAGCTGGGGCATGCAAATCCGCCCATCTTGATTCAGACAAGTGTGCTATGGTCTTCTCTTTGCTTGGCACCCTTAAGTGCTTTCTCAGAGTGCAAAGTGTTAGGGAGCACATGCCTTATTTGGGCACTTACTAATAAAGCTTATCATCTCTGTGCCTCAGATCTAAGCCATAACTACAAAACAATATGAAAGCTTCTAATTATATTTACTTGTTGGAAGTAAGAAGAGATAATACTACAGAGACACCTCTTTGATACAACCATCTGTACAGGACGCATGCTATACTTGTCATCTGAGTGCTTCTAAAACATTTCTGTGTGCAGGTATATAAGAACTAAGTACCTTATCAGTCTCTACATGACATTTAGAAATGCTAACGTAATTGCTCTTATTATTCAAAATCTCAGTAGATTACTATATACACAGAAAATATTCATGAAGCAACGAACAATAATTATGAATATATATACATATATATTTAGGCTATGTGGTATGTTTATTTATGAGATTTGTGACAAACCTAATGGTGTCATGTATTGCAGCACTTCCTTGTCCATAACTCTAACTTAATTGGATCAAAAAGGATTTTTAAGAACGTGATTTTAAATATTGAGTCAATTGAGAATAGACAGCCCGTATGGAATCGGAGGCCAGTTTTTCAACATTTGGGAAACAAATGAATAATATTGAAAATTCACACAAAGTTTATTCAAACCGTCCAAATTTAATCCAATTTTTTGCTCAACTTTCTATCACCTTCTGAAGAGTGATTCAGAAAGAAAGAAAGAAAGGACAAACCCTACACTCAGTATACCTCCTGACTAAATAGACTGTTACATGCTATTGAATTTCCTAAGGGCAGCAATGAGGAAGTATCTCCTCCCTCACCACTCAGGGAAGCTGGTATTACTCCAAGGCCTTAGGTGTTCAAGACAGCATATTAACTAACAGAATTGCCATTCTCTTTCACCTATTCCAAAAACAAACAAACAAACAAACAAACAAAATATTTATTTTAAAAATATTCACTTGATGTTGCACAGTTGTATCCATACCATGTAGGGGGCAAAAATTTCTTATATGAGGTGCCAGAATCTTGTTCCTTCTCTTTTGCATGATGCTAAAGCAATGGAAGTATCTAGTTAAAATGTATATTGGCAAGGAACGCTTTAACAATGATAATAATAGTTTGAAAAACCTCATTATAGGTAGTCAGTGTAATCCTGATACTGCAGGAATGCTCAGAAAGAACATGACAGAACTTGTGAAAGAAAAATAATAATTTCAGAATAGATAAATTTCTCTTTACCACCTGCTTCTGTATCTATTAAATGTTGTTTTATGATATAGCTTCCTTCTTTAAAAAATGCACAGAGGCACTTATTAAAAACAGAAGAGGAAACTAGGCATCTTGATATTCATGTGATTTTTTTCAAACATATGCATATACATGATCATTTGGATGCTCTAACTGTAATATTTCAGATATATGAAATAAGAAAATGATTTAAATAAAGGCAATTTAAATCAGCTTTGTACAACATGCTTCTCTCACTACCAATTCATGTACATTTTGCAATTCCTTTTTAAATGTGTAAATTTTTAACTCAGTAAGATTTCCAGAGTCGGGAAGCCTTTATGAACGTTTTAATTAGTAACAGCTGCCGAGAATTATGTTCTATCAAAATTATCATTTTTGCAATTAAAACTATAACTATTTCCTTACTCCCTTCTTCAGAGGAATGTCATCACCTCATTTTGCTTCTTTACAAAATTACACACATTATAATTCATCAATGATCTATGGCAGAAATTTCTGCTCATCTAAACATTTTACACTATATTTGAGTTGTATGACAGCTAAGTAACTTCAAATTTGTGTGAGGCAGTACTGTTCTGTTATAGCTAGATAACATTAAATTTATGATAGCTTAAAATTAAAAGTTCTGCAACATAATTGTTTTATTGTAAGTGAGTCATTCACAACAGAATTCTTCCTGACTTCCTCAAACTTTGGTGAATCTCTCATGAGAAACTGTGTTCTTCATTCTAACAACTGTACTGCTTGGGACACAGGTACCTAAATGGGGATCAATATTTGAGAAAAAGAAAAAAAGAAAAAAACACATCAACTCATACTACCTAAAACTGATATGAAAGAAATAAAAGCATCCCACAAGAAGGACCAACAAGGACTGAAACTAGTAATTATAATATCAGATAAGTGGATGGATAGCAGTGTTTATGCTACAGAAAAGTATGTGCCAAAATGTCACACTAACTTGGAATGAATAATAAAAAACAAAGCAATAAGAGACACTGTAAGAGGAATTATCTACCTTGCAACAGACACAGAAGATGATACTGTGGGAGAAAAGAAGGTTTAATAATGACACAGTAACTCCAGTAACTCTGACAGATAATACTTTGCACCATCTCCTTTGCAAATTCCAAAGGCAGATTTTCATCAGAGTTAGCCAAAAGCTCTCTGTACTTCTTTTTGCTTATTAGTTCTGCCCAATACCATGTTTACTTCGCAGTGACTTAATCTAGAGTCAAGTGCAGATGAAGACTGCATCTGCCACTGCCTTTTTCTTCAGTCTTACCTCTGAAAGCATTTTCTCTCCCTGAGGGTACACATTCCTATAAACTATGCTTCAAATCCGCCTTCCTGTCAGACAAATCATCCTTTATGCATTGCATATTCAAAGTCATAAGATCACTAAGTGGATATTGTTCAAAAAATGTTTGGAATTTCAGTGTGTACCTTGCTGTGTACACAAAATGTCACGGCAGGTAATGTGCTTATCGTATTGGGTCCATATTTGTGATGGCCTGACACAGCGGAGGCTTGAGAACAGAACAGACCTAGTTATCTACCAAAATATTTTCAAAGATGAGTAACAATAGTATTAACAATTTGCTTTGCTGAGGAAGCATGCTTTGATGTGTCTACTGCAACTGCTACTGAGGAAACAGCTGTCATACAGGAATGGCAAATCCATGAGAAGCTCCAGAGCCAAAACAAACACTGACATATCCAGTGGAAACCATTTGTTACACCATGAGAGGGGGAACAGGAAATAAGGCATTTTCAAATTCCTCAGTGTTAGTAAACAACATGCAAACTTCAGGAACAGCAATACAGTAAATGTTGTATTTTGATTTTGAGCAGTGGGTAGTTCTTACTACTTAATAAGTGAAGATGCCAGGTTGTTTAGGTTTTTTTTTTAGCTACCATGAAAATTCTGCTGTGTTGACAAAATGACTCTGTATGGATCATATTTACATGTTTGTGTATACTGAAGCATAGGTAATACTATAGAAGCTTTAAGAGGCTTTTATTAAAAAATGTACAGAATGTGTCTAAAATTCTGTCACTTTACAGAAGAACAGGAAATGTGTATAGTTAATTTAAAACAAAAGCTTCAAAATGACAAAGTTAAGAGCTGCTATTACAGTAGAAATTTAGTTAATCTAACTTCTCCCTTTAGAATTTTTTGAAACTGTCTTTTAGAATCACCTTGGTTGTTTATAAGATTTTGACATTAAAAGAAATGAGGGGAATTCCAGGAGCTGTAGGCGCTGTTTTTGTTATTGTTGTTCTATGAAATTCTGTTCAGCTCCTGTTGAAAAGCTAATGTATACTATATCCCCCCCTGGGGTTTGTTGACAGCTTTCTCAGTGAAGAAATAAACAAAGCATTATGAGGCTGGGCTTGGACTGCCAGAACATGAACAAAGTGCACTATACACAGACCAGTGATTATAAAGTAAGCTGGGATTGTTCAGTCTGGAGAAGAGGGAGCTCAGGGGAAATGTTATCGCTCTCAATAACTACCTGAAGAGAGGTTGTAGTGAGCTGGGGGTCGGCCTCTTCCCTTGTGTAACTAGTGATAAAACAAGAGGGAATGGCCTCAAGTTGCGCCAGGGGAGGGTCAGGCTAGATGTTAGGAAATACAACTTTTCCAAAAGAGTGGTCAGGCACTGGAATGGACTGCCTGGGAGGTTGTGGAGTCACCAACCCTGGAGGTGTTCAAGGAACATTTAGAAGCTATGTTGAGGGATGTGGTTTACTGAGAATTATTGGTGATAGGTGGACAGCTAGACTGGATGATCCTGTAGGACTTTTCCAACATTGGTGATCCTATGATTCTATGAACAAGATGCAGACAAGTAAATGGTAAGATTTCATACCACCTTTCTGATAGTCTCCGGGCTAAAGGAGACTGTAATACCTACCATCTTATAAACCCTTAAACACGGAGTATAGTTCAAACAATTCTACTCTCAGTGGCACCACATGGAACATACGCTAACCTCATTCATAGTATAAGAAAACAAAGTCCTGATGGACTTGGGTTTATTTTCACTGATTTCTCAAGTTGAACTGATGCTCTTCTGTCCCTTACAGTCTTATCTTTAAGGCTTCCTAATGTCATTACTGCCGTAGCTGCTCAGCAGCAGCCTATGGTGAATTTCAGAGCATGGAGATTATACTCATGACTTTGAGAAGGAACATCATACAAATCAGTATTTTTATCTATTTTTTTTTTAACATCCTGAGCTCATCCCCAAAATACACAAAATTGCTTACTATTTGAGATAAGTGATCATCCTAAATACTATTTTTACTACAAAGTTCATTTTTTTTAATGTTAGCAACTGAAAGATGTAGAATTTCATAAAGAATTGTGGGTAATCTGATGACTACCTGTGAAATATACATATTTTTGAGTACCATGAGTTAAGTTATATGGTATCAGGTGAGAGTAGGTATCAGTGCCCCTTCTGCAACAGCAAGCCTTTGGTTCTGCACAGCCATCCTATCAAACATCATGCCTGGTTATTTAAAATCTAAACTATTGTGTATTATAAAATTATAGGTCCCATATATCTTTTATTTTTATTTCTTTATATTTTTCCCCAAAAGGGACAAAGTCCAATCACATTAGCAGCCAGAAATCTGCTATTTTCTATATTTTCTTTCTTAACTTTGTGACTTCTAATAATTTTTGAAAACAATTTTTATATATATATGCACATATACACGCATAGATTGCTCCAAAGGTAATGCCTCCTACTTATTTCCATGGAAACTAAATCAGATATGAAGAACACAGTGACACTTTGATAGAGCAAATTCTCAGTTACAGAACAGTGTTTACAACATTATCACCACCATTTTTGACAGCAATGTACAAGAGCCTGCAACCTGCACTTATAAAAATCTGCACCACTGGAGACAACAGCTGCTGTGGTGGTGTTTTAGGAAAATGTTACCCACACAATCCATTTTTCACTGTCCCCTACAGATGGAAGTCAGAAATACAGAAGGTGTAGTAGGACAGTTCAGCCAAAATTGGCAATGTGCTCCATGGTCTTCAAACTAGTATGGGGTCTGACATTCTCATGCTTCAAAAGACAGGCTGTTTTCTTCTCCGGCCTGACTCTGGAAATTTGAGCCTTCAGTTTAGTCAGAGTTGCAGTGCAGTGGTCAGAATTTATAGTTTGTTAGGGTTCCAGGAAATCTAGAAGTTTCCTATCCCAAATCCAGAAGTTTTGTACCCAAAAAGGTAGTATACATTCTTTTACCTACTGAGAGCTGCGTCTTGAACATTTTAATCATGGGGGAATTTACATGTCACCACTCCTTGGACTGCCATTTTGATTCCGGTTCGTAGTTTTGACATCATGTCTTGTCACTGGTAGTAATGTGATTCAGGAAGCTGTCACCTTATATTGGTTCAATAAGTCCTGACAAACTAGCACATGGTGCTCTTTCTGTTCTTGTAAAGCACTTGTGTAACCCACCCAGTGCAAACTTTGTCATGTTCCGGTGCTACCACCATCATTTCCAATGCATTGAAGCTGATATTCAGCTGTGTACGCTGTTCCCTGGTCATACTCTACTAGTTCACACAGATGAGTGACAGCTGTGCATGGCCATCTGGAACATAGCTTGTATTTTATGTCGCTGTCATCACAGCTGAAATGTATCACCCAGTGCCCCTCTGTGTTCACATCCACAGTTTGGTCTCCAAAAACAATTCAGCAAGAGTCAATGAACGTCAGTGTGTGCAGGTATATTTTCATGGAGGAATTCAGTAACACACCTCTGCTTTATATGCATCTTCAAATCAAATGCCATTTTGTCAGTCTATCCCTCTGCTGCCATCTGTTGCACAGCAACAAAGTGTAACAGAATATTGGTTGAAAGGTTCAACCTCTGCCATCCCACCACCACCATCTGCCTCAGACATTGTAAGAGAGAATTACTTTTGGAGCAGACATCATATATATATCTTGATCCATCTAACTATCTATCTATTTTATATATATATATTACAGTTTTCCAGGACTGAGAATAGGATTCAATTTTCTTTTGTTTAATTATAATACATTTTTACGGACTGTAAAACCATTTTGAAATTATACTGTATGATTTTCTCCATTTGATTTAATTTCATTAAAGTACACTGAAAACGTTGCCTCAAAAGGGATTCTATCAGGAACTCATTATGACCAATTTTTTTTTTTTTTAAATTTCTATCTTGAATTTTTTTGAAAGTTAATTCAATTACAAATGTGTTCCATTACTTACAGTTATTGAATGGTTGAAAGGTAAAAAGATGAGCTGACAAAGTGGACTCAATATTAAAAGAGCTAAATTGAGTACTAGGTACATAATTATACTAGCAAAAAGAGTGGACATGGATTTTTGAAAAGAAATCTGAAGCATTTTTGTTCCTATTAACAATCTGGGAGATTTTTGCAGCTTATGCTTTCAAGTAATTTTCTAAAATTACCTATCAATGAATGCTTTAATATGTAGTCAGTCAGAGACAGGCTGATAGGGTCTCTGAAAAATCTCTTCATCCTCTCTGAAGAAGCTACTGAACAAATAAATTGTTAACCTTAGTAGCTGCCCTAGGGATGGATATGTTAAAGATGGCAAAGGGACTTGCAAAACTAGTTCTAGACAGTTAAGCAAGAGATGGGAAAGGCAATGAGGGAGGAAATGCTTTCTGGAAGCAAGGTCAATGCTAGAAGTCATGAAGATCAATAGGAAATTGTCTGCTCCAATGTAACAAATAAAGTGTATAGGTGAAGAATACCAAAGAACGCTGTCTGATTGCACACAAAGCATTTTAGCTGTGAGAAGATGAAGGAAGTTGACTCCAGTGCAATAATGTTCCATGATTCAGATAAAAAAAAGTCATGTGAATCCTAAAAATATTTGAATGATCATGATTAAAGCCCAAAGTTTCTTCCCGAACGTCAGGAAACTGAGATGATGAGTACAAGAAAAAGTTGGGGTTTTTTTACTTAAATGTTTTTTAAAACTTTGTCATAAGTTCAATTTTCTTTTCTTAGGTAAATTTAAGAAAAACTGATTTATAAATACTCACATAAATATTCTCTGGTAACCAGATGGGTTCACTTCACTCTAAATCAAATGACTTAAGATTAATTAGGTCATAAAGATAAGGGCCTTGTTAAACTGTTTGAGATAACAAATCTGAATGTGACTGAACATTTTAAGAAAAAAAAAAATTCAAAAAGTTCATGAAGCTGAAGAGATGTCACACACAAAAATGTCTGTGGCCAAAGACTAAGACAGATCTAAGAAACTGTGGGGCTAGTTCTGCAACATGATCCTATGGTAGAATAGTCATTATCCCAAGAGGTCTATGACACCAAAATGACACTGCAAAGTATATGCTGTCTTCAAATCATAGAAAGTCAAACTTAGTCAACATTCAAATTAATCTTATGTTTCTTTAATACACAGTGATAGCTACCTGAAGACATTCTTCCTTCTACCATGAAAACAACTCTGTGATGTTTGGAGAAATATACACATACAGAATTTTTACATCGCATGTTCACATTCTGTTTGTCACTTCTGATTTTAAAAGAAGTCTTGTAGGCACCAAGTTTTGTAATATATTGATGCATACATATTCAACCTGCAGAAATGTCTTTCTGTAAATATGTATAAATATATGATGGGGTGGACAATATTATTATTGAACGTGAGATGCAGTGGATACAGGTTAATTCAGTAATAAGGTGTGTGACAGTACATTTTTTAGCTATAAAAATGAATTACACAATGACATACAGCCTAAACACTCATATACGCATTTATATACTAAATATGAAAGTTTGTGCATGGTGGGTCCATAAAAAGAAATAAGTTCAAGATGTACTCAAACTTTTGGAAGCACTGTTGAAGTTTTCCACGTCACTTAGTTCAACCAAGACAAATTCAATTCAGCATACCCGCAGCTAGGTCCCTCCCTTATGTTGGTCCCCATCTCACTGAATACATATAATCAACAGTACTCCAGTTTTGTCAATCATAGAAAACATTGAGACAGAATTTCCCTCACAAATACATATTGAGGCTGCCAGTGCATGTATCTCACAGAGGTGTTCTGACCATTGGGGAACTTGGCAGCACGTTGTGTGTTCTGGTCAGTATTGCTGGATATGAATTCACAGCTCAAAAAGATGAAAGGTTTTTTTTTTTTTTTTTTTCTTAATTGTAGAAGAGTGTGAGGGAGTTACATAACTGGAGAGTTTTCCAGATGGGTGTTAGGTATGATGATAGCACAGGTGGTTGGAAAATGCTGCCAGTCAAAATGTTACTACTGTGAGTTTTAATAATAATTTCATGGACATCAGAATATTTTAATGCTAGCCTACAGTGAGATCTAAGTAGGAAAGCATCTTTCATCAATCTAACCTTTATTACTTACTCTGGTTCAGTATCTGTCTATTCTATATATTCTGTCCTATGCATGGTACTACCTTTTACAAAAGACGGTTTTAAATTAATTTTTTACTATACCTTCTATCATTAGATATCTAACTGCTTCATAAGTGGACATATTACTTAATTTATCTTCTCATTCACTCCTAGGGAGAGAAGAGTACAAAGCTCAAAAAGAATTAAGCCAAACTATTCATTTGTTTTAGTTCTGAGACCAACTGAACTGTATCTATAGAGTTGTCTAAAGCAAGACATTCCTAACTTTCCTCTGCTCAGCTCTTGTGCAAACATATTACAGGATATGGAATTATAAAATAGGAACATGCAGTGAGTAACCACTGTTGTAAGCTGCGGTTTATGTGACTTGCCCAGAATCATGTAGGAATTTTGTGGCAGGAGTAAGGAACAGCATCCATGCTATTTGGACAGCTCTCCCTTAATCATACATTACCCATCTGTAATTCACCTCTCTATTCACTATTCCCTTTTTAATTACTAAAATGAATGGTACAAAAGATGACTAAATAGATGTGCTACAATGTCTGCGCATGCTCTGTGAAGACCTTCCCTTTGAAAGTGATTGGGGTGGAGCTCAGTTCATCTCACTTTAGCTATGTAAAGTGTAGATGTGTAGTCAAAGACAATTTTCTGACCTTCCTCTGTAATCACTGGCATAAGATAGGCACCTCCAAAGGGTGATTAATCCTATACTAAAATAGATGTCTGAATGAATTACCCTCTGGAAGCGTATACATTAAAATATATATTAACTACAAAGAGTACTGAGATGAATAGATATGTAAATGTTCAATGGCTAAAGTTGACTAAGTTGAAATTCACCCTTTTGCTTTACCGTGTACTTGAATCTCATGGACAGTCTTAGTCTCAGTAGAGAGTACTGTGACCATCCACATACATGCAGTAACAAGTCTGCACTTCCAAAAATAACTTAGATCTTTGTCTGACACCTGCAACACCCTGCATGAGTAAACAAATATGTTTGGTTATCTACCAAGACCTTAAGGTACTAGAATTCCAGAAAAGTACAGGAAAGTCAATAGCAAACCTAAATTTTCATTAAGAGACTGGATTTGTTAAAACAGAATACTGACAGCAAAGTGGCCCTGAGAGAAACAGGCAATAATCAAGTTGAACAAGTACACTTAGTGCCCAGGAAATCAGTACAGAGGAAATCTGTCAACAGGTATTGTCCAAGTGAAACAACAGTTTAGCAAATCAATTTGCTTATTATAAAGCCAACAGAAACAAGAGCAGCTGACTGTGCTTCAGTGTCAATATCCAAAGCATTCAAGTATGTTCAGTCATGGATTCCTCATGCTATCTTCCTGCTGCTTTCTGGTCAAACAGTACATCTGCCCAAATCCTGAGATGACACTAAAGGACTAACCCATTCCAGAGAGATATAGTACATGTATATATCTGAATTTGATGTCTTCCTATGACAAATGAGGCACAGAATATGTTATCAAAACAGTGTCCTAACTTTTTCTCTTATAATTTTTGTCATATAAAGTGTTATAACAATGGAAACTACCTTCAATAAAACTTAATGTTATTCTGAATTTGGAGAAGGTTAGGGAAAAGAAACTGACATATCTCCATGGATGAAGGAGTATGTGAACATAGAGTAAATTGCAGGTTTGAAGACACAAGGACAGATTGTCTTAAAAAAATTAGTACTCTTCAATCAACTACATTATTCCACTGATGTCATGCATCCTTACAAGTTAAATTAAGGTAAACATATCTGACCAAAACAAAATTTACACAATATATTACACATTTTTAGTGTACATTTAATTTTACATTTTAAGTCTGATTTAGCCCTGAACAAGAGAATGTTATTCTTCTCCATATTTAATCTAACCTAGTTACTTTTGTTTTATTAAAATGAGAGCCAAATAAATATATTATGCTAGTCCAGAGAAATGATTTTTTTTTCCATTATGATAGGAAATTCGTAACTCAGAATTCTTTACATTAATAAAGTGGAGAATAAAGAAAGCAGATTAATCAAATTGACACATTTTACCTTCAAAATAGAAGGCTGGTATTTATGTATTTATTTAATACCAAATACCTCTGCACAAATGTATTTCTTATCACTGCTAGACAACTAACAAAAGTAGAATGAACAAGTGAATAAACAAAAAACTAGGAAAACAAGATTTACATCACCTCCAAGTTTACAACATGGACTGACAGCCTGGCTTCTTACTTCTAATACTACGGCTCAAAAATGTGATGGTTCAAGTTGACAGACGTAAACACACTCAGGTAGACAAATGATTGAAAATGTTAGTGAATTAGAAACACATCTTTAAATAATAGGATTTGAGGGATCTGCCAAACTTGCTGCAGAAAAATTTCTTCCAGGTACAGTGTCTTTTCTTCCTCTCTTCATGATATCAAGATTTAAATTTAGTAGCTGTAAAAGTACGATTACAGGACAATTTTGTTGTTATTACCAGTGAAGACCTACCATTCTGAGTTTTAGCTTCAAAAGTTACTTTTCTTTCCTTTTCTTCACCTCACAAAACCATGTCACTCCCCACAAGACATATTAAATCTTATTCAAAATTTTAGACTCCTGAAAATTCCTAAGTGAGTCATATGAGATGAAATCTAAACAGTTCATTATGTATTCTTATTTCTTTGCGTGGCAGCCAGGTCTAGTGGACTGTACAAGGATTAGAAACAAGGAACTCCCAGATTTTATTCATACCTCTCCCACTACCTTGCTTTAATATCCTACACTTCTACAGAATTTTTCACTGTCTAGTCATGTCCTACTTATTCTCCTGAGGCATGCAAGTATTACCACCTAAATTACAGCTGAGGAAAACTAAGTATGCTTATCAGTTGTCTGAGGTCATAAACAAGCTGGTATCATTATAGCTATTACAACACGTGCTCCTTAAGTGTATTTCTGGATAGGTCAAGACAGGAAAAGGCAACCAGTGAGTGATTTTGGTGACTCTTTGAGGCGAGATCCAGAAAGGTGCTCAGTACTTTCAAAAACAAACTCAGTACTTTCAAAAACAAATTGTATTTTTAGTAAAAGACTCCAAAATCTGCAACTTCCTCAATTAGTAATTAGATTTTGGTTTTTATATGTATGTGTAACATACATGCATGAGAAATCATGTATGAAAATTTCTAATTTTTTACTGCAAGAATTTGGGAGTTCCATGGAAAATGTACAGTCCTGGGAGGTAAAAAGCTATCACCAGCATTTGTATGCCAACTATACAGCACTCAGTTCTAAGTAATTTTTTTTAATGAGGGATATAGGCATGAAATACATGATACAAATTAGACCAGATGCAAACTGATCTTACAGAAATTTTCAGATAATTCTGCATGATAATTGTCTACAAGATAGCATCTTACATACCTGAGAATTACAGTGAACTGCATTTGCTTATTATCTAAATTCTGAGGAGGATGATTCTGATATTTGTTTAACAGATAAACTTAGTCAACTATTTTTCCCTTTAATTTCATTTTGTTGGTCATTCTTTCTTTTTGTTCATCATCCTGAACCCATTTTACTCTGTTGTGTTCTGTGTAATACTTGTTGAATTGCTAGCATGATAACACTGGTGAAGAAGACGGAAAGTCACAGTCTGTAGAGTAACATAACACAGAAGAGAAACAGTAGAAGTGATGATAACTCAGTTATCTATGCACACAGATGGGGACCAACATGTCCAAAGTTCACTCTAATGTTTCATTTGTTGTGTGCTCTTAAGTAAAATCTGTATCCTGCACCATATTTTTGTTACTATTATTTTTTATCTAAATAATACATATAGAAGTTGGAGGAACTAATTCATGTTTGTACATCATTTATTATATTAAGGCATATGAACAATAATTTTTAAGACCATAATTTTAAGTTATTATTATCTGTCATATAAACTCCCAAAATTTAAGATTTTCTCAACCTTAGTGATTACATTTGTAAGTCAATCAAAATGTTCTACTGTGAGACTATCACTGATTTTTATTAACTAAAACTTTAAAAAGTAATTCCTCATCCCTAGAAACACATTTCTCTACTGAAATCATCACATTTAGCTAATTTCTCTTTTTCTTGCACTGAAAATACTCATTTTTCATGATTAACATACAAAATTATCACTGCCTAGCAAGATTTTCTTCTGTATTACTATGAACATGTTTCTTTATCTTAAGTGTGCTTTCTCAGCCTGTACACAGCATTAGTGTTTCAAATTAGTTCCAACTTAACCTAAGTAAAGCTCTTTCCTTAGATGGTGTAGTATTACACACTTCTATTAGTCATTTTATTTACTCCACTGGTATGAAATTGCTGTCTGCCCTCCTGGAATAGTAGATAATTAACTCTTTAGAAATAAGGTTAGCTTTTTGCTAGACAAAAAGCTTTTCCTGAAAGTGAAGTGAACAAATATGTACGAAGATTACTAGAAAATGTATGCAACCATTATGACCCCTGAGACAAAGCTGACAAGCCAGAGCAGAAAATTAATTACAATTTATGAACTCCAGTTAAAAAAAAAAAAAATGAAAAAAAACCACCTTGTTTGATGCCTTACTAATACATTTCTTTCTTAAATAAAACTGAAAACAAGTAGATGCTAATATTCCAGCATTATCAAACAAGTACCAGCTTTTAAATTTACAAATTCAAAACAGATAACACAATTTATCCTAAACAAACTTTTGTCCACTGACCCTCCCACCCCCCTCACTCAAACATACATACCAAACGTCCTGTAGTTTGGGATCAAAAAGCATATTTATGGCTTCATATGGACTTTTCTCTAGAAATGCTCATCAAAGAAGTGAAGTATTAGACATCTCGCATTGATACCATAAGACTTACAGTGTAGGTCACAAACAGTTCATCCAGACAAGTAGCTGATCTCCAACATCGTGTTCAGCCCAATCTAAGTGCTGAGCAATTTCAGT
The DNA here is from genome assembly GCA_013399175.1 of Odontophorus gujanensis. Taxonomy (NCBI): domain Eukaryota; kingdom Metazoa; phylum Chordata; class Aves; order Galliformes; family Odontophoridae; genus Odontophorus; species Odontophorus gujanensis. Next base: position 293,534 of record VXAB01011865.1, read on the forward strand.
TTTGCTTCATCAGGTCTTAAAATGTACAGCAGTGTAAAGAAATAGAGAGGTTCAGAATAATACCATGCTAACTAGGTATGATGCAAAATTACTGGAGGGAGGAAGGAAGGGAGGGAACATGGTAATGGTAGGTCAGTATCACATAGATGAAGTCTCTAATCTAATTCATTATCCTACATTGTAATAGAAATCCTCAGAGAATAATTGAATGTTATTCTCACTGAGGAAGGGCCTCTGACTTTCAGGACAGGAAGAACTCTACATCTATGTGAATGAATTGATACCTATGGTCCTTCTTTCTACACCTGAACCCCAGACTAGATGGTTAAAGAGAGGAAAACAAAAACAGTAGACAAAGTAAATGATTGCCTCCTAAACAGAAACACTATGCTATCTGCTGTGGCAACAAGACATTGATGGTAAAAGGTGGAAAAAAAAATCAGGAAGGAAACGCAAAAGCAATACATACATTTAAATAATAACAGATTTATAATACAACTGTATCATCATCAAAAAGTACCGTGGGTTCAGATGTGTTGTATGTCAACAGAGCATACTAATAGTTGTGGTAAACTCAGGACCAGCATGAATTACTCTGGCAAAAGTGTTTCTCAAGCTTTTTGTGCCTAACAGAATAGCCCTGCAGCAACAAGGACAACTATGCGAAGAAGAGAGATTCTCTGTATGCACTTCCTTTTGGAATTCTACAACCCTGGCCAACAGCTTGTATGGAGAAGTAGGGCTCTAGCAAGTTTGAGTAAGGTCTATGTGAAAAATTCCATGACGTTGTCTTAATGAAAGATAAATAGCAGTGGGGTCACTTATTGGTGTGAGATCACTGGGTAGATAAGACAATGATAGATGCAGATATTCTTGATATGATGGATAAAGTTTGTAATTGACCCACTTCCAGAAGTGACCAAATCTAGCACCTGAGGGTAAAGAAGTCCTAATGCTACAGAAAATCAATGGGGCACAGATTCATCTTCTACTTAGAAACCAGAAAACTGCTTACAATGTGAAACACTGGCAAGTAAACACAAAGCACTTTGTATTCATTGCTCATATTAGGATAGAGGTCTGTTTCGTCTCTGTGCAGTGAAATGTGTTAGTTCAATACCACACCTTATCTGCAAAGAGCTAATACTTTATGTACCTCGGTCTTTGGCTAAGCATTTCATCACATCACACACTTTCAAAGAATAGTGCCTTTAAGATGTCTGCATAAATATCCTCTTGAGTTTATTCATGTTGCTGAAGTTTAGTCCTGCAGGAAACTTCCCCTTTTTTTATTGTCTTAGAGGATACAGCCTGTCCCTACTGAACAGAGTTGGAATTCGTAGGTGGGTGGGGCATGGCCTTGCTACCTTTTGGGTGTATTGTTCTCTAGGGGACAATGTCAACAAGTACATACATGCTCTAGGGACTACAATTATTTCTTGATGCCATTGAAAATTGAAGAACAGACTCCTTACAACTCCCGGAAAAGATATCAAGATATCACCCTCTGGCCAAGAAAACTATATTGGGGCTACATTCCTAGTGGCTACTCCTCTGAAATCAAACAAAGGCTGAATGGTTACCTAGGCCTTGTTGTTGTCTCTTTACTGAGGTAGATTTCAGTCCAATAGAGTAACACCCACAGATCTTCCAAATGCTAGAAGCAGTTCAGTACAGGTTTTGTCTTCCTGAAATACAATCTCAGTTTCTTTCTTTAAAAGCTTATAGCATCACAGCCAGCATCCCCCTACTTTCTGATGAAATACCTCTTACACGCAGATAAACTTAGAGTAAACCCTTTTTTAAACTCTGAGTTATTTGAATTAGAGGCTGACATTTTATGACCTGGATGTGAAGAGTCTACTGCAAAACAGAATTCTGAATGTGTACTGGAACCTCCAGGCAATGCTGCAAGACAAGCACTAATTACAGAGGTGTCATCTTGTTATCTGAGCAAATGACTGTAACTCCTTCATTTTCCTTCTGGTTCTTGTTCCAACTACCTTTGCTGCCTTCACTAAGCCATTTAACTTAGCTTTATCTCCTCCTACTGCAAACAGAATTTACTTCTCATTTGTTTATCTCCAGGTGCTATATTTGCATGTAGCTAATGTTCATTGCATACTTTTAGAGAAAATAGAGTGGAAGGAGTGGAGAGAGGAGGGTGTTTGCTCTTCTTGTACTCCCCCTTGGTAGCTTTTCTCTTACAACAGCTTTTTTGAAGACATTAACAAGCACTAGACCTATTAATCAAAACAGTAGATTAAATATGCATCTATACGTGTATCTCTTTTCAATCCTTCTTTACAGGTAGGCAAACTAAGGCAAGGTAATGGGCCACAAGTTCTGTGTCCCAGCTACTGCTTTTGATTTTAAGCTCAACTGACTTCTTTTTCTTGGTTTCCAACGAGTTGGTAAAGAGACTATTATAATGAAAAAAAGAATTATTTCACAGTTCTTCAGTCATACCACACGATCTATTTATTAACAGAATAAGTAAAGTTCAATTCTCAAAAGTCAGTATCAGAAGTTAGTGTTAAATATGCCAAAATCTAAGTATTTGAAAATAGCAAGTTTTCAGATTATTATTAAATTATGCATTTTACTTTTTTCTTGATGTAATTCCTTCTTAACTGCCCACCACCACCTCTGTGGTCACAAGACTTTCAAAGGTTCAGCCCATTCTTATTACCACAACAGCTCTTTGCACATAAAGACTTTTTTTTTTTTTTTTTTTTGGGGGGGCTAAGGGGGGGGGGAAANCTAAGGTGGGTGAGAAATGAGAAGAAAATGCTAGATGTTCACTGTAATGGTTTCTTTGTATCTGAATTTTTATTGGCTCTTAAAAGTTTTGGATTATGAGTTTCTTTTCCTGAGGAATAGAATATCACGTCAGCAAACACAGTGAGATTGATGCAATTAGTCTAAAGATATTTTACAAGTCCAAAAGAGAAACAGATTCATTGTTGAACAGCGTGAAACTGTGCTTTGTGATTTAGCAAAGTTATTCAGGTAATTGATGTCAGTTGCAAAACTTCTATTTAAATGGCAGTAAATTTACAGCTTTATGTAAAAGCAATTTCATATAAAAGTTCACCTACATCTTTCTGAATTATCTGAACATTGAACAGTTGTATAAAAAGTATTTCAAAATATTTTTCTTTCTGGAACTCCTAGCAAAATACTAAAAAAAAAACCAAAAAAAAACAACTGATAAGAAGTAACCTACAGTATCAATGACTCTAAAATAGTATCTTACTTTTTAAATCTCAACTGTTGCAGTCCTTTTGATTTATACTCCATAAGGTACATGAATATTTTCACACAGTCCCACTATGAGAATAACTTTCAGTTTTATCAACTGGGAAATTGAGAAGCCAAAACCTAACTTTGGAAAAAAAACCCAAGACATTCTGATGCTGCTTTTTTTTTAGAACAACAAATCATGTTCACTCGGGAAAAGACTTTCCCCAGTGCACCCCTAAATAAGAGCCAAATTTCAGTGGAAAGCACCAGTCAAACCAGGAAGAGATTACAGTTGATTTCCGAGTTTCTCACTGAGCCAAAATTTTGCTGCTCTTTCTGTGCAAACTTAGTTAGGACGGGTTCAGCCACTCTGAATTCCACCGGGACCAAAGCAGCGTGTTCACTCCAAGCAAAGTTACTCTTAAATTAAAACTTTAGTGGCATCCTAGCTCTTAAAATGATTACATAACTCCACACGAGGCTATTTCTTTTTTTTCTTTCTGTAGTCCGTGCGTGTGGCATGTGGAAGCACACACAACACGAGGAGCAAAGTCCCTTGCAAAAAAAAAGCTCCGCCTCAGCCAACCCAGTGACCACAGCTGTCACCTGGCACATTTTTCCAGGGAAAAAAAGAAAAAAAAAAAGTTTTTTTTTAAAAATTGTATTCAAGTTCGGCTCTGTTGAACGGTTAGCAAATAATAATAATAATAACAAAAATAAAATAATAATAAAAAAAGCTCAACCCTTGCCAACGCTGGATGATCGGGCTCTCTTGCCTTCTAGACTTACAACTAGAACGCGACGTGGGTGAGGGGACCGGGCTCATCCTCAGCGACTCTTCCCCCCCCACAGCGAAGGGAAGAGTCGATTCGGAGGGACCCGGCGCGGTTCGGCCCTCCCGTGAGAAACTCGGGAAGTTTTTTCCCACTCGGGTGGAAGACTCCAGGTTCCCCCGACCCCCACCGCCCCAAGGACCTGCGCTGGGGGCCGCCAGCGCCAGCCTCGCCTCCCAGACCCGGCCCGGCCTCACCTTGTTAACACGGGGGAACTTCAAATGTTCACACTGGCGTGGGTTCAAAGTCAGAAAAAGCTACGTTCCCTTTGCTGAAAACGCTTCCCGGGACTCAAACGTGCCGGACCCGAGAGGAGAGACCGATGGGGGAGCGCGACCGAGAGCCCCTTCCCCCGCGCTCTCCGGCCCGGCTCCCTGCCGCAGGTGAGCCCCGAAGTTAAAGCTCCCGGCTTTCCGTGGGACCGGAGCGACACATCCGTCCCACAGAACCAAAAACCAAACAAACAGACAAAAAAAAAAAAGTGTAAAAGAACTCCATCCCTTACTCCCTTCCTTTTTCCTCCGCGTACGCAAGCAATGTTACCTGTTTTTATGCCGAGTTTTTAATAAATTCCTTCCAAAGGGAGCCATGATCCCAGCGGCAGAAGCATAACATCAGCGATCCCCAAACAATTCGAGGGTGTTCCCTTCTCCCCTGTATTTTTCCCTGAGCTCCTTCCAGCTTGTTAATAGTCACCGAGCGTAACGATGAGCTGGAAGTTGTGCAATTTACTGCTAACTTTGAACTCCAGCTTGTTGCTGCTGCTGCACCTTTGGAGTCCTGCCCAACTGTAGTCTTGAAGG
>VXAB01011866.1:0-27248 GCA_013399175.1 Odontophorus gujanensis
GGCCCGGTGCTCCCGCGGCTGCTGCGGTCGGGGGCCCCTGGGAACCCCCAACCCGTCCGGCGCCCCGAGGGGGATGCCAGGGCCCCCCGGCCCGTGCCCTCCCTGCTGTCTGCGAGTCCAAGGCCATCTATCACGCAAACAATCTTTGCGGGGTTCTGGAGATCTGTAGGTGCGTGCTAGCTTGCATTTGGGGAAACTGTAGTGGCTCTCAAGGCTGAGATGTTCCTAAAGAACACCCTTCTGAGGGAGTTCTTCATATCAGCTTGGACACCTGCACGGTGGAGATGGGAAAAATTCCACTTTTGCTGATAGGGACCTGCTGAGCAGCTCGTGACTAAGTGCAAAGCTGAGGCTGAAGGTACTGCTGCCAGTGGACCTGCTGAGCAGGTCTCGTGGTTTCTCAGGCTATGGGTACCTGTGTGCAGGGGTTCCCTCGTGCCAGGAGGAAAGGATCCCAGTGAACCCTCTGCCTCCTTGATGCTCCCATGTAATTGGCTGCTGTGGGCAAGCCACAGGAGGAACTGTGATCTTTCTTCATACCCACCATGACTGAGCACACTGTCCAGAGGACCAGTCGATGCCAGCTGCAGCTCTTAGCCACAGTCCTACTTCTGTGTTCCTAGCAGAGGAAAGCATGGAGTGAGATGGAAGTGGGATGAGCTGAGAAGTCTGGTGTGGCAGAGGGCATGTGGGGCACTCTCCTGCTCCAAACTGTGGGTATCCCATGAGGAGGCTCTGACACTGGAGCTGTACATGATCCCAGTGAGCCCTGCCCAGGGTGCCTGCCATGGGCACGTCCACAAGGTGACAGCTGAGGAAGGCAGATGATCACATTTTTTCTCCCATTTTGTATTAGTTACTGGTTTGAAATAGCTTTATTTCACAAAATCTAGAAATACTTCTGTCTTTAGGATCGCTGATGAATATCCTTTAAAGAACAAAGGAAGCCCAGCGATGCAGCCTAGAGCCCTTCGCATGTGGATCTTTGCAACAATTAATGTTAGCGGCTCAGGGAAATAGAGCACTCTGTTTCAGAGCTCAGATGACTTCACCAGACATTTTACGAGGACACAGTATCTAGCAACTCCCACTGAAAAACAATGCAAGTTTCTCGAGGCAAAGCTTTGGCTGCTGGTTGCTGTTGATCAGCAACTATTCAGGAGCTTTTATAAGATGCAGATGTGATCTCAGCTCTTTCTCTAGGAAACAAAAACAATGAGGTTTCAGCCTAGCCTTAGCAGCAAGTAGCAAGAATCACCATCCTATCGGCACCAGCCTGGAGCCCCTGACAGGGCTTGTAAGGCACACACAAGACACCTTGCAACAGAGCTGAGGTGGATCCATCATTCTTGGGCTGGTGGTGTAGTTTTATGGTTACATGAGTCAGAGTGGTAAAGAATAGGGTTTTCAAGAGAAGCAGTTTCAACTTAAATGCTTTCTTTCCTCTGTATACACACACAGATGAAAAACCGAAAGATAAGAACAGTACAAGTTTTGAAAGGAAAAGCTGGTCAGGCGGCTGAGGTTTCTTACTGTTAAAAAGTAGCAAAACTCTTGGGTAAAGAAAATGCTGAGTGGTCCCTTACCTCAACAAAACTTGACAGCACTCTTTTAAGGCAAAGAGGTCACAGTCTTTGAATGTACCCTCCCTGGTTCTCAAAAATCAAAAGATGGGAATGAGCAGGAGTTGTTGACTGGGAAGGATGTAGCTTCAGCTTTCATGTCATGTTTTCTCTGAGATTTGTGAGTTGCCTTCTGTTGTAAGCAGGCTGGTGTTTTGGACAAGGGATGATGTTAAAAATAGTATTCTCCCAGTTCTTGTAAATTCTGGTGTGTTTACATGGTGTAGATTAGATTAGTGAGTTTCTAGATGTGGGTGACCTGTAGGAAAATAGGAAGCGCCGTAATTATGCTTGTGCTTCTCTATGAGATAATAGTATTAGATTAAAAATATGTTTCTCTGTGAGATAAAAAAAAAGATAAAAAGCACGTTGCCACACAGCTTCTACTTTCTGTAGGAGCTGTGCTTCACTACATGCAATTATCTGCTAGAATGCGCACTCCCCATGTGTTTTTAGTTAAGATTTCTTAAAACGTGGTCTTAAAGTCTGCATATTTTCAGCCTAGTCCTTTAATAACTCTCATGAACTAGCACGTGTCCATTGTGCTTGTGGAGTACCTATTTATAATACATATATTTACAACCATTTAGTGCAGAGGTTTCGGTAGCACATCTGATATTTCTTTTCCTTTTTCCTCACTCAGTATGATAAATGAATAGGTCTAAAGAGAAACTTCCAATATCTCTTCTTACCCCTGATAAATAAATAAGGTCTCACAGTGTTTTGTAAGGGGGCTATAAATGGAAGTGACGGTTTTCAGGTTTTTCTTACCCTTTCTTTCAGAATGAAACAAATGTTCTAAATTGAGATTGAGAATACTTCTATGAAAAAAATATATATGTATGTTGCAGCTTCTACTTATTCTTCATTCCCAGCTTCTAATTATCTTCCTGTGCACCACGGTAGGACTTTCAAGGACACCCAGCAAGATGAGCGATACCTTATATTGCTGGGTAATTCCCTCTCACAGTGGCCAAGGGTTTGCTCGCATGGGAGCGTTCCTGATCTTTTCCCTTTGATCATGTTTGTTGCACAATGCGCGCGATTGCAGCCGGGATAACAGTGGGTCTAATGGGCCTGCTTGGGAGTTTCTGTGCAAACACTTTTTCCTGGCTCCCACTCTTGCATGTCAACTGCTTTGCAAACAATGGAACGCTTAAGCGACATGTTCTGGTTTATTTAAATTATTTTTGCCTGCTAAAGATTAGTTTTGGGTGAGTGCTGCTTCGGAGGCCTAAAGTTTGCTTTCAGACTGTTCCTGACTTGCAGCTCTGCAATAGTGGGAGTGTGATATGCACGTGCATTTGCTGAAACTCTTCGCTGCGAGACCCAGAAGTAGTGAAAAATCTCCTAATTTTTCCAGCGCTGGTACAGCACTTCTGCTAGATCTGTAAGGAGAGCACGAGGAGGGGGAGAAAATGTGCCTACCACTTGTGCCTGTGGAGAGAATTAGGAAAATACTTGACGGCTGGGCCGTTTACCCTTCTGCTTCCCATAAACGCGCTGCGGCTACAGCTGTGATAAAAGGGAAATTCCTAGGTATCCTTGACGCTGCTCCATTGCTCTGAGTAATGTTGGAAAAGTCAGGCGACTGCTGGGTTGGATGGCTCCTGGGCTCACACAGAATGCCAGCAGCTGCTCTGCATTATCCTCCCGCTGCCTTCAGCACTGCGCTGCTGCGCCTGTGCCCGGCCCCACCACGGCCACCTTTGTCTGTCCCTATCCCTGTACTGCCTTGGATCTGGTGCAGAGCTGGGGGTTTTGGTGTTACCTTGAGCGCAAGCTGGCATGGATCCTGTGCCAGGAGCTGGCTCCACATCTGACTCTACTCTTGCTTAAAGTGTTGGACCTGAGCGCATCTGCAGTGGATGCTGTATAAGCATGAATGCTGGTCCTTTACCTGTGTCATTTTCCCAGGTGTGGCAGAGTCGTGCTCTCCTCAGCCTGCTGTCCACCAGGCACTGCCCTCATTCTTGGATTCCAGCCTTTGATGAACGAAGCAAAAGCTGCTCAGCTTTTCCTGGTTCTGTTTACTGATGGTATCACTTTCTTGCAGCAGCACTATTTCAGTTCCTGCTCCAGTTCCTGTCTACTGCGGCACATGCCTGAACCTGAGGCTGCTGAACACCCTCTCTCAACTCCCCAGGCAAATGTCAGGAGCTGCACAGCGGCCTCTGGATTCCTTGGATACCTGCCTTCATCATGCAGGAAGGCATTAACCTTTGGTTCTAACTGAGCATTCTCATATCTCAACTCATTTAGCCTGGCCAGCTACCTGATCCCATCTGACAGAAACACCTCTCCTTTGGCACCCTGCAAATCCAGGCCTTCTCTTGAGGATTTCCAGTGTGCCATCCACATGGTGCTGGTGGAAAACACGTTGCACGTTGCACCCAGCTCTGGGTAGGCCCTGGCAGAGGGACTGCAGAAGGGGATATGCAAGAGGGCCTTGTGAGTCACTTACTCTTAGGTCATGGAGAAAGCATTACCAGATCTCAACCAGTTGCCCAGACTTGAGCTTTTCCTTGCCTCCAGTTCATACAGAGCTCAGCTGGGGCTCACCTTACCTCCATGCAACACTACTCTCCTGTGTTTCCCCAGCGTAACCTATCATATGTTTCTCTTGGGTCCACCTTAGGGCTGTGCATTAGCTGTTCTAGTTCAGTGGTGATGAGCTATCATTTTACTTCCTTGTACTGAATAAAAAGATGTTTTCTGTGTTACTTACTTTAAGAGTCTCACTGGCACGCAGTTTCTTCTTTGCCTCCAGCAATGGGCAGACATATCTGACTAATTGCAGCAGAGCCACACTGGCGCCTTTGGTACAACTGGGACAACACGCAAAAACACACCAAGAACTTCCATGGCACAACACCTGGTGAGATTAAAAAAAAAAAAAAAAGTAGGGAATAAGACCTTGTAGACTTTCCCCCCTATCTTGTACTCTTCTACAAGGTGAAAGCAACACAGGCTTGGAGATGAGGTTGCCAAAGTGTGCAGCCTTGTTGCTCACAGCACTTCCAGCTGCACATCCCTCCCATGGAGGCTCTTCCTTTGAAGCACATCTCTAACCTGTGCCAGAGCCAACGTCAGAAGGAGAAAGTGGATGAAAAAGAGAGTCCCACAGATAAAGCCTGACAGCCTTTTCATTTCTCTACTTGCAGGTATTCCTTGGGAATGCTTTAAAAATGAACAGCATTGTGGGCTTTGCCAGTGCCTCCTGCTAGTGGGAAACAACTTCTGTAAGTAGAAACAGGGCATCCAGAAGAGTAGGCTCTCAAGCAGCCTGCTGGTGCATTTCGGTCTACCTGCATGCATCATAAAGAGTGACAAAACACTGTATGAGACCAGAGAGCTTGGCTTTGTGTGGGCAGGAGCTGGGATGCAGGAAGAGATGTCTGTGTTTCTGTGTGCCATGGAAAGAGGGTTAATCTGGCTGGCTGGAGGTACAGCTGCACTCAGCATCTCATTCCGTGATATTATTTGGGTGTGGAACAGGTTGCCCACGGTAGTGAGTATAGCCCTGACTGCCAGAGTTCAAGGAGCAGTTGGACACTGCTCTCAAACATAGGGTTTTGATTTTGGGTGGCACTGTGTGGAGCCAGGAGCTGGGCTTGATGATCCTTGTGGGTTCCTTTTAGCTCAGGATATTCTGTGATTCTGTGATTCATTACCAAGGTGCTGCTTGCTGACAACGAAGGGTCTGTCCTGCTTTGTTCTCTAAGAACCTCTCAGCTGAGAACAGCCATTCTTGTCTGATTTGCAGTGCAGGTGAAAAATAAATCAGTCTGCTTTTCTTTTTCCCATGTTGCCACTGAATTTTTGATGTTCACATGCACACTGGAAGATTGGGAAATCTCCTGGTGTATTGTGTAACGTGCTTACCGTATTCTGCCAAGCACTGCCAGCCAATCATTAGTCTCCCAGACCACCTTACGCATTTGAAGCTCATTGACAGGTTTAATTAACTTATGATCAACTATCTGCCTCTTATTAAAGGTTTATTATTTCACCCTACCACATTCCCATGCTTTGTGTCATCTCATGCCATAAGGCAGACGCTGTTCTTTGCCCAAAACCATCCTGGCTCTGAGGAATAGCGTAGCATCTCTGCAAATCAAATGGTGACGATCCAATTTTGGATTAGGAAATGGAGGCAGATAAGCTGCTTCTTGTTTGTGAAAGAGTGGAAAAGCAGGGGGAGCAGAGCTAGGGATGGATCCAGAAGAACTCATGGGCTGCCAGTCATAACAAGAAAGGGGAGCTTGCAACAACTTCGTTTTTCTGAGATGATTTATTAATTCTTCTGTAATTACTTTAGTAAACATCAATAAGGAACAATATGTTCTTTTCTAGCTCCCACAGGTTATTTAGGGTCTTCCATGGCCATAATGGATTAATAGAGGCCCTAGGGTAGGCTTGTATTATTAAACTTTTATTAAGTGTTTTAAAACTAATTGAAGACATTTCCAATTTGAGCTTTCTAAACTGTTGCATGGTATTTTCATTCCATTTTTGGCAAAGCATCCTCAAAGCACTTGAACCTGAAACTCTTAATCATTCTGAAAACAAAAGTAAAAAATAACAATGTACGTTCTCTGATGCTGGCCATATACCATGACAGCAATTCCAGTTATACACATGCTGTTGTAGGAAAAAGAAGAAATAAAATTTTCCAAAAAGGAAAATTACTTTTCCTAGCTTTTTTCCCTCCATTTATAGATGTATTTTAAGTCATACTCATGGTCTCAGTAAATGATGTTCTAGGCGTTTTTTGAGTCTTCCTTCCAGTTTGATGTTGTGTCTTTCAGAAAGTCCTTCCTGAAAACTGTCAAGTCTCGATACTGCCAAATGAGATCATGCATTTGCCAACATAATAATAGTTACTGAATAGCCTGTGTGTCTGAATTTCACAGAGAGGGGCATGACAATGCTGACATTGTTCTATTTGCTGTGGACATGCTCTCTTTCTTCTGTGGAGAACGTTAGCCTGAAGCAGCTCTGCAAAATGAAAAGGTTCTGCAGGACTCAAAGTTTGGGGCAGAAAGGAGAGAAATGAATGTAGATCCAGTCGTGGTTGGATTTTGCAGGTAAAGATGCACTTGCAACAATACCAGAAATATGCAGAGGAACTACACAACTCATTGATAATGGGTCGTAGGATTTGCTTTGAGTTGTATGTGGTTTGGGCTGGGGACAGACAGGGACTGAGAGGCTGCCTGAGCCCTATGCTCTCTCTGTCTCCACAAGGCACAAAGCTGGGACTATAAACTTGTGGAACAAGATACAAGAAGCAGCAGCTTTGAAGACCAGATCTCTTCACTGTGGTGCTTTCCTTCACTGTTTGATTTTGAAACAGAAATTACTTTTGTTGGGATCAATCAAAATGAAATGTGTGCATGCTCTTTTTGTTCTCTCTTATCTCTTTGGGAAGCAGCTGATTTCATTCACACTTAATTTCCTACCTATGTTTGTTCCTCGCCACTCATGTCTCTTTACTTCTTGATACCTCTGTTGTTGTTGTTGCTGTGATCAACTCTAGGATCCTTGCTTTTGAGGAAGGAGCCTATCAGGGCAACCCTTGGGCTGCTCTACCATCCTTTGAAGGACAGAAGCACCTCCTCAGCACCTGGTGCCCACCTACCTCTGTCTGGGAAGGGCCAGCAAAATCTAAAGCAGCAATATCCTGCCCCCTGCGTGCAGCCTATGCACAGCCCACCCACAGTGTCCACCCTCAGCCCTGCGCGTTGTGGAACATGACACATCCCCACCGTGGTGGACATGTCCCCATCAGGCTCCTGGTGACCTCCATTCCACAGGGCTGATGTGTGCCTGGGGGAGCAGCAAGGCTGGGCTGAGAGCCGTGGCACGCTGCAGCTGGCACCCCACAGACCATTCTTTAGTTCTGCTTTGTATAAACCCTTGTGGCCGTAGCACTTCATCTGGTGTGACAAGCACGCATGGTTTTTCTCTCCGCTTTCCCCCGAGGAGAGCCTGGTGTGGGCAACACAGAATTTCTGCTTCGCTCCAGTTATTTTAGAAACAAACTTAAAAACATATGTTCATTTCTGTTCGTTTATGTGACAGAGGCAAGGTCGAAGAGATAGGCCTGGGAAGGGGAGCCGAAACCTCCCTCAGAGCTGGGAGACCCTATTGCACAGACTTTACTGCAGGCTGGTGTTTAAATTTCACTATAGGCTGTCCCAACACTTTAGTTTTAAATGCCCATTTCTTCTATAAATCTCTTCCTTTTGCCTCCTTCTCCTTCCTCACTTTCTTCTTGTGGACAATTTAATGCTTGGAACTACCCTCTGTTCTGCACAAATTGTCACATAATACTATAGAAACACATCTGTACAATCATTTATAGTTTTAACTTTTACCCTATCTAGATCCTTGTTGCATTGCATGCAGTATCCCTGCTCCACATTTCTTACCTAAGTCTCCACTCCTGTGAGGGCAGCCTGTACCTCTGAAATAGGTATGTGCTAATGGGGCAGCAACAGGGACTAGCAGGAAGCACCGATGGAAGGCTTCCTTGTGAAAAAAACAGAACTGCCAGGTCTTGTTTCCATTCTTCATCAAAGTAAAAGGAGAGTTTTGCGGTGCTGGTGGAGGGAAACACAGAGGGATTCCAGCAGGTAATGTCATGACACTGGGGACAGAGGTAAGGAGAGGGTGGTGGGGTCCTGACAGCTTGCCTGCTGGGGCAGCTCCCTGCCTGGGCAGCCCTTGGAGGTCTCAGAAGTGAGAGGAAAAAGAAGAAAGCAAATGAAGATTAAGTTAATTGTGAGAGGAGAGAGCTTGGGTGAGATGCAGCTAGCTCTGGGCACTGATGAAGGCTGTTGTTGTGTGTTGCTGGGGTGTTTTGATAAACTCTTGCACTTCGTTGCTGAGCTGGTGCTGTTGAAAAGCAACTGTGGTAGTCAGGGAGACTCTGGGTTGTCTATCTTGATGTGAAAAAGTCGAGATTTTTGATAGGAGAACTCCTTATTGCTCTTTCTGCTCATGACATCGGTGGGAATTCAGCTGCACATTTCAGTGGAAGCAGTGTATAAACCATGCTGAGTCCCTCTGCAAACCGAGAAACATCCTCTCAACCACTTCTGAGATGTCTGGATGTCAGTAAAAGTGATCAGAGTCCTCTTTGTTGTTTGGGGAACACATTTGTCGTAGTGGAGCAATAAGCTTTCCCAGATTTTGTCTCCTAAAAAATGTTAATTAAATAACAGGTCAGTTGCATTTGTAAACAAAGCAGTCCGAATGTAATGGTAACAGAAAGTGTCAGGGACTTTTACAGCTTTTATAGTTTTTGCCCTGGGCAATTGCTTTTTAGAAAACTCAGTGCATATGATTCTCTTTTATTAGGAAATGAACAGAAAACACATGCCCAGAAGCCGCTTCAATAGGTCCATGCTGCAATGCCAGCGATAGAACTGCATGCAATCTCCTTATGAAACGAGAAAGCAGACAAGTTGTTTTCTGGTCCTTTGGTTCAAAGCTGGAGCTCTGGCCAGCGTAGTGAAAGGTTTATGAACCTTCTGAAGAGTCTCCACTGCATGTAGGGAGCCTACACTGGTGTTCTGCTACTCTTTTGAGACTAAGTGAGCCACCACAGGCTGAGGGTGCAAACCAAGCAGTAGGAAGGGGAAGGGACAGAACGAAAAGGCAAGAAAGTAGTAACAAGAAGTATAGTGCAGTCACTGAGTATGTATTGCCATTGCTGATCCTGATCCTGTAAATAATCTGGTTCCCTATTTGTGGTTTCTACTTCATTTCTGCCTGATGTCTGGCTTCGAAGGTGCTTGGTGGTTTTCTCTGCCCTTCCAAGGAAGAAGAAGGTAGGTAAGGGCAGGCTGACTGCAGGTACAGGATCCTGGGGACTCAGGGGCTTGACTCACTCTCCACGTGTGCTGAGGGAAATAGCACAGTGCCCAGGCGAGCAAATGAGACCTTGCTTAGTTTAGGTAAATTGATTAAGAACAGACAAATAGACCATTTTCACACCTCCTCACAAAGTTTTGTGACATGGTACTTATAGAAAATTTTGCCCTAATCAAGCTGGATAAAAGCTCCTGCTTCCTTTCCAGACAGATGAAGAGAAATCAATTTCTTTTGTTCCACTGAGGGTCTTCTGGACTGGGTTTTGCACAGCAGTTCCTGGTTTGTCTCCCGACCCCCAGGGCTCCTTCTAATGACACCAGAGCTGCAGTCTCCTCCAGCAGCTCCCGAACTTTCAGTTTGTGACCACTGAAAGAACAGACACACTTCTGTGTTGGAAAAGGCAGGGATGAGGGTGTGAATTCTGATTTCTGAGTTCAAATTCTAGAAGTGTATATAGTGAAGTAGCTAAGAAACAGCTGAGGCCAAAGGAAAATCACTGGAATATCAACTTGTATGGCTTGTGATAGCCCACATCTCTTCTGGAGCTGCTGCTGAAGGGGTGCAGCTTTTGTGCCAGCTGTCTCTTGGATACAAGGGAACCTAGTTCTTTGAGAAGCAGAGCCCTTTTCTTGCCCACTGAGTCTTTCAAGCAACCAGCATGAAACATAAGTGATGCAGCATGACTTCCAGGCTCCGTGATATGCATGGGTGATTTTGCCAGCAATTATTCATGCAAAGAGGCCAGATAAGCAGGGGAACTTCGCACGTGGCACTTCCCCTCTGAGCAGTCCCATGGCTGCCATCTCGACGGACCACCCCTGTGCAGATTACAGCAGCAGCTTATTAACACAGAACAGAGATCCGGGGCTGGCCATAGGAAGCACAAACTCTAAAAGCACACTGCACACTTGTTCTCCCTTTACAAAGCTGCTCTGTGTTAAACTATGGTATCGACCTGCACTGGTGTACTTTCTTTAGGGTTTACATTCTGTGTTGTGGGAGGCTTCAGTTAAAGAACAAAATCTGTTGCTGGTGATTTGCTGTTCAGTGGCATTGAGTTTTGATCAGGAGGACCAGCAGTGTGGGTCTCAGTGCTGCAGTGGTTTCACCGTCGGCTGCTGAGGAGATGGAGTTTTCAGCATCTCATGTGACGCGGCTCTCCCAGAATGCAGCCTGCTCCAAAGACACAGCTCTGCACCCTTAATAAGGTGCTACAGCAGAACTTGAAACGTTTGCTCACAGACCCCTGTTCTGGATTATTTCATTGACCACCTGGTGTAGATCTTTTTAAAGGACGCACTGTGTCCTGTGTACTGCATCCTGTTCACCCTTTGGCCCCAGCTTGGCAGAGTGCCTGGGAATGTTCAGTCCCTTCCCAGCTCAGCTGGACACTGAAGATGGTGTGTAAGGATAAGCTGTCATGTTGCTGCTCCTACTCAGCAGGAGAGCACCCCGCAGCACCTGCTAGAGAAGCATCTGGGTGCAGGATGTAAGAGGGATGGGAATGCTGTACAAACAGAGCTTTTTGTTCCAGGTGGTTCTTAACACCTGTTTTTAGGACTCTCAGATTTATTTGTTTGAATACTGATAGCAGATGGATGTCAAAGAAGTAGAAGAGAGAACTGTTCAAAGGAAATATTGCTCCTTTTGTAAGTCCAAGCAGAGCTACTCTTTGACAACAAGAGCTGACAGACTGCATTTGAGTCTGTTTCCCCTGTGTATTGGTACTACTATTATAGATGTAGCTGCATGCTGCAGACTGACGATTCAGTTAATTTGCTTAGCTGGAGAAAGTCTCCTATTTCTGCAGTGACCAGAGTAAAAGGCACATTTAAACCTGATGAAGAGCTGGCAGCTGCAGAGGATGTCTGTTGGAAAGCAAAACCCAAGAAATTACACTTAATGAGTGGTGGATTGCATGCATTTTTAGTACGTCTGTGTGTGTATGCATGAGAAGAAGAGAAAATGAGGTAAGAATAGCCTAGTGCCAGTCTTACACCTGATCTTCTAATTGTGCTTATCTTCACGTTTTTGATTTTGTCTCGCTGATGAAGTTCTTGCTCAATTTATTTAGCCAGCATGGATGTTCTCTGCTTTGGGAGGCCTCTGTGTTTCAGGTGGTACCACAGCTTTTCTAGGAAGAAATCTAAGATCTTTCTGGTCATCAAAGTGCATTTTCATTTGCTCACTGGTGTTTTGCTGCCCTTATCTCTGTTTATATTATGTTGCCATCCAGGGCACTCCTACACTTGTCCTGTGTTTGTGTGGCGCCCAAAGAATCACCCCTCTGCAGCTTGTGATTTGCGTGTGGGATGGAAAGACCTGAGAGAAGTGGGTTGGGGGTTGTTAGAAATATCTCAATGGTGCATTTTTTTCTTCTAAATGAAATCCCTGCCACAGGTTTTCCTACATGCTGAAGCATAGGAATCCATGTGAAAGTGTTTTAACTCCTTGTGTGTTTACCATCAAAGTCCTTCAGATTTGTTTGACTATTTTGCTGTGTCCAGTTCCTTATCTGATGACTTCTGGTTACCTTTCTGATTCAGAGACAAAGTCCAAAGAAAGATTGGCATCTACTTCTGTAGGGAGGAGCTGACAGAAATAGGTTAACTCTGCCCCCTTTTTGCTCTGAAAACTGTCCTTGTAAAATTACTGGAAATTCTGAAAGAATTGTATCTTCTGCAACTGCTATTGTTGTAGTCCCCACAAAGAATATGTGCTATCTTAAATTTGGGGAACAGAACTTCCACTCCATGAAGTTGTGATCTCATGGGTGATGGGACAGGAGGCATAAATAGTAGGTGAATCAACTACAGGCAAACGTTGCTCAGGGCTGTTTTCAAGGACACCCAAGGATCAAGGTCCCATGTCATTCCCAGGAGCTCCACACTGCTGCTTCGTCATCCCAGGTGCTGGAAAGCAGGCTCTCATCTTCACCTGGATCTTTCTGTCATGTAAAGACTATCATTTCTTGCCTTACCCCAAAATGTCAATGCATATATATGCTTTGCCTGCTTTAACGTAATGTTTTCATTTCAGAGGGAGCGCAGAAGCAAAGAAAGCTAAATTATGCCTTGGAAAGTGGCTGGCAAGCCTTTCGGGCTAGTAGGGTCTTAATTGGAAGACAGAAAATTCAGCTTATATTTTACCAGCTTGGCTTTAAAGCCAGGTTTCTTGGCTGCTAGCATTTAATGAGTGGATATTGCAAAAGAAGTATGAGAAGATTCATTGCAAAAACCATGACATGGTGGAGTCACCATCCCTGGTTCAAGAAACATGTGGATGTGGCACTGAGGGATGTGGTTTGTGGGCATGGGAGTGATGGGGTAGTGGTTGGACTAGGCCATCTTAATGACTGCTTTCTTAGTCTGTGTTTGTGATCTGTTGTTCCCCATTGCCCTCCTGTACTCAGCACTTGTGAGGCTGTTCCTCAAGTACTGTGTTCAGTTTTGAGCCCCTCACTGCAAGAAAAACATTGAAGCCCTGGAGCAGGTCCAGAGAAGGGCAACGAAGCTGGTGAGAGGTCTGGAGCACAGGCGTTATGAGGAAAGGCTGAGGGGGCTGGGATTGTTCAGTCTGGAAAAAAGGAGGTTGAGGGGAGTCCTTATTAGTCTGTACAACTACCTGAAGGGAGGTTGTAGTGGGCTGGGGATCAGCCTCTTCTCCCATGTAATTAGTGGTAGGATGAGAAGGAATGGTGTCAAGTTGCACCAGAGGAAATTCAGGCTGGATGCCAGGAAATACTTCTTTGAGGGAGCAGTCAAGTGCTGAAATGGGCTGCCCAGGGAGGTGGTGGAGCCACCAAAACTGGAGGTATTTAAAGAATGTTTAAACATTGTGTTGAGGGACATGTTTTAGAGAGAACTACTGCTGATAGGTGGACGGTTGGACTGGATGATCTTGTAGGTCTTTTCCAATCTTGGTGATCTCTGATTCTATCTGCCATGTGGCAGGAGCAAGGAACAACAGTAACCAGAAGCTTGTTCAGGTGAAGGTGAGCAAGCTTGAGTGCATGACAGGGAGAACATGAAGTACTTGAGCACAGCAAGACAGCAGACAATCTTGCAGTGGTTATTCATGGCATATTTATAACCATGTCCAGGTAACTAACGTGGTGAATTATTTTCAATACTCCCTTGGGGTAGAGAGAATACTGCACTGATGTTAATGAAGGTGAAAAATGAATATTGAGAAGGTTAATGTTGGTAACTTCAGCTGGAGAGCAGAAAGAAAATCCCCTCCGGGGCCACTTACTCTGCTCTCTAGATGCTCTGCTAGAGCAAATTTACCTCAGCCATGAACTGCTTCCTCTGTTCCCTCTGTAAGTACCTGATGTGATGGTGGTGATGTCACTCTCACAAGCCATGATGTAAGGTGCCAGTGAGTTTCAGTCTCAGGAGATGAGCACAACTCTAAAGTCTCCTGGAGAGCCAGGCTAATAACACCTTTCCAGGTGTCCAAAAAACCTGCTTCAAATGGTTACGCAACTGCAGATTTCTCCTTGTTTCACCAAAACTGCAGGAAAAGTGGTACTTTCCAATAGCATTCCACAGCCATTGCATTGATTTTGGAAAATTAATTAAAAACAAAAAACAAAAAAAACAGCCTAGCAAACTGAATAAAGCTGAATTAGCAAATCACAGATACCCAGAAGGAACAGTGTCCTGTTTATAAGGAAAGAGTGTGGTTGCTGTGGTCAGACAGCCAGGCCACAGGCCAGATCATGCCTCCCCAGCATATTTTATCTCACCTCAAGTCACAGGCAGGATGTGGGGGGATGGACGGGTTCTCACACCCTCATTATTCTTAGATTGAGTTTAGAAGACTTACTGCTTCCGTGAAGCGTTTTCATAGAATTGTAAGGTTGGAAAAGATCTTGAAGATCACCTAGTCCAACCATCAGCCACCCCCACTGTGCCCGCTGGCCACATCCCTCAGTGCCACATCCACGCTGTTCTGGAACACCTCCAGGGATGGTGACTGCACCACTTCCCTGGGTTAGCCTGTGCCAGAGCAGCACTGCTGTTTCCAAGGAGAAAAGTTTCCCAATATCCAACCCAAATCTTCAGTGGTGCAACTTAGGGCCATTCCCTCTACTCCTGTTGCTGTTACAGAAGAAGAGGCTAAGCCCCACCACGCCACAACCTCCTTTCAGGTCTTTGTAGAGGGTGATGAGGTCTCCCCTGAGCCTTCTGTTCTCCAGGAATAGGCGATGTACAGGAGGAGAATATTTTGTTACATGCTGTTTCGGGCCGTGCAGGAAATTAACCTGATTTTCCCCCATTTTTATAGCAAGTCTGTATTTCCTCAGATCAGATTTGCAGGTGTAGTTTCTAAGTGAGGGTGGTACATGCACGCACGACAGGAATCTTTTCCCTTCTACGTGAGATGCCTGTGCATAAACATGCAGAGTGTATGCATCAGTGTGCGTACATGGCACTGCGTACCAGCCCGCCGTGACTCGAGGTGTAGAACCCCTCACTGCTCCTCCAGTGGAGCAACAGTGCCAGCTGCTGGTGCGGCACCGGGCTGCCAGCCCCGGCGGGCACAGGCAGCCCGTCCTGTGCTGGAGCTTCTGTGCTCACAAATAGTTCCTCCCTTCTATTTCCATACCAACATAAGGCTCCTTTGGGGTCATGTAAGCTCATGCTGGTTGCTTTCTTTGGGACGTTTCGCGCTGTAGTTCTAACACTTAATGCTATTTTAAAGCCATGCTCCTCTTCCAGCCTCTCTCCTGGGACTGGCTGCTGGGAGGGAGGAGAACTTTGTGCTGTAGGAAGCGAAGGGGCTGGAAAAGGTGTCATGCGCTCTCTGGGATGTTTTAGTCATGCAATGGCAGCAACAGTTTGCCAGCTGCAAATTTGAGATTCTCATTTGTGCTCCAGTTGCTTCAGCCCTGGGGAAAATAAGCAGCTTACGTGCAGGGCATTGTGCAGTGGTTTTGGTCAGAAATAAAGGGAAAAAAAAAAAGATGAGGGAGAGAAGAGAATGTACAGGTGTACACAGAAATTTAATTTAATTAGGATTCCAATTCCTAATAGAAAATATGGACTTATTTTTCAAGAGCTGGAAAAGACAAGCCAATTTCTCTAAGAGTTTCCCATGAAAAAGTGTTCTAATTTCTCTTTTGATCCTTAATGCTGTGTCTTTTCTCTGTCTCTCTTCCTTTCAGCCTGTAGTCATAAAATCACAGTATCATTAAGGTTGGAAAAGAACACTAAGATCACATAGTCCAGTGCCACCATGCCCACTGACGGTGTCCCTCTGCCACAGTCACATGGCTCTTGAACACCTTGCTTATTGTGGGTCACACTGTTTGCTGAAGGTGGCAGTGGGGGGAAGATAATGGGGAGTAGGAAACCAGAGCAGGAAAGTGCGAGGACCCAATAGAACAAGAGAAAAGAAGTGAATGGGTAAAGCAAGTAGTCTAGGTGGGATCATTTAGGAAAGTTTATAGAAAAAGGGATGAATGTAAGGAGACAAACAGGCAAACAAGCTGAAAGTGAGTTCGATGAGTCAGGGTTTCTGTGGTTCTTTTGCACCTCCCAAAGTGCCATTTTTTACTCCCTCCCAGCCACATATTTTCTTCATAATTATTTTGGAACAGAGCATAGGAGGAAAACAAATAAATCAGCTATGCTTAACCACATGTGGGGAGCCTGGGCTAAGATGCAGGTGGGCTGCAGCCATGTGACAGCTCTGCATTGAGGTTAGAGTGCTTTGGCCGCCTGGCAGGATACAGCCTCTGTTGCTCTGTTATTTGGGTATTTTTCCCTAATGCCTTCACAGGAACAGCTAAGACAGGAAGGTCAGAGCTGCAGAAAAGAAGAAAAAATATTGTACTGGTGCTACCTGGGAAGACAGGAACATCAAAGCCCTTTTGATGAAGCTGAAACCTCAAGTTTTTTTGGGAGGGTTTTGTCAGGTGAAGCTTCTAAGCCCTATGAATATAGGTCCCAAGTGGGCTGTTGCTGGCTCAGCACTGCAGCCCCACGTGGGAGCCCTGAGGTGGCCTATGGGCACTGCAGGGTTCAGGACACCTGGCACAAAGCATGTAGAGGAGAGTGAAGTACAACTATCCCATTTCAAGAGGCTGCCAGGTTGAACTCAGCCCTAATGCATAACCTCACCTCTGTGTTTGAAGATATACAACCTGGTCTTCCAAAACCCCAGCTGATCCTCCTGGCTTTCCTTTCACACCCATCTCCACCCTACTTTCCCAATGTGTTGATGTGTAGCAAGAATAAAGCTCTAAAATAAGACGCGTTACTGTGATTGTTGCATTTTCAGTTTGGATATTATGTGGCACTCAGCAGGATTCCTTCTTCGCATGTTCATTGCTTAAATCACCTAATTGCTATATTTTGTTTTAAATTGTGGAGTAGAGAGAGGTTTTTATTTAGCATTATAACCTCATTTCACAGAAGGTTTTTTCATAAGATTTTTGTTGTTTACGTTGCTCATTATGAGACTTTCAGGGTCTGCAATTTAAACATTTTATTGGTACCAGTTCTGGCTGAACCTATAAAATAACTGTTAAAATCTGTTCATAAAAAGTAAAGAGAAACCACAGATTTGGTCAACAGCAGGAACTTATTTGAGGGACTAAAGGCATGTCTGGAAGCCTGAGGGAGAGAGCCAAGAGTGGATGGAAAGCCACCAGTGAAAGCACAGAGACAGAAAGAGATGGAGGAGAACAGTATGTCCCCTTCAGGGGAACTGTTCCACCGTAAGAATTCCCATAGCAAACTTCTTAAAATTGTCAAAGTAAAATAATGTACATGGCCTGAAGGAAAAAGAGGTGAGGACTGGCTATTTCCTATTAAGTTGCCATTGGCGCTCAGTACTGCTGTGCGCTTTCCACAGGGAGACTGCAGAAACCTTAGGAAGCTCCATGGTTGCTGATGAGTGATTAGAAGACCAATCTCTAGGATTTGTGTGTGAACACCTGTAGCATTTTCCTTCCCAGTGAAATAACTCTCTGACTGATCTGGTTTGGATTTGTGTGCCTTTGTATCATCCCTGTTTTCCATGAGTCGCACTTACTTTCTTCCCTAGGTCTCCAGGGTTCAACCTCTGCTCATGTGCCCAGTGTCCATACCCATCTCACTCATCAGGAGCACACAGATGTGAGAATGTAATAAGGAGTTTGTATGGGAACCGTTGAATCATGGACTGAACCACTGATTGATCACCTGAGGCGAGCAGTGAGTCAGCCACGGGAGCACAGGTGAAGGCAGTGCACCTGTGTGACCGGAAGGGGTGGAGTCTGGCTCCACCTCTCCCAGACCCCATTTAAGGGCTGACCACCACTAGAGAAACATCTCTTGTTGGAGATCCCTCTTGTGTGGAGTTCCAGGTGAGCCTCAACCTTTAGTGACAGGTGAGTCCTTCCTAATTTATCAGGTGTCTTTGTACCATCTGGATAATCTATCCAAAAATACACTGTCCATCTTCCTTATATTACTATTAATAGGTACTATTAATTCAGGGTACTCATCCTACAGCATTGCTTATGAAGAAAATTTTGTGAAACTGGTTTTGTCACTAGATTTGTATCGAAAGTGTTTTGACTCTTTGTTACTGATGTAAATAATTGAGTTCAATATTGTTTCACTGTTTTTTTTTTTCTTTAAGTTTAATTGAACAAAACAAAAATCTTTCCAGGACATATGGATGCTTTTTTCAAGATTTTTTTTAGTAAAAGATATTTTTGCTTATTTTTCATTTAAATACTTTTCTTCTAGATTTTGAAAAGCAACCTACAGGTTTATTAACCTATTGAAAATAACAGTTTTTTTTTTTTTTTTTGCAGTTGATCACTTGCAGATTTATAAAATCTATCTGGGAACTTTTTCAGAAGTGAAAAATCACTATCTTTCATGTGGAGTTAGGGAAAATATCTGTATTAGTATCATTCTCAAAAGCAAAATAAGAAGGCATCCATTATAGATGGGATTCAGGTACCTTCAGAACCAAACTGAAGGTTTTTAGAGCAAAGAACACAGTAGATGATGTCATTATTAACTGTTTAGGATGTGAATCAGTGTACATAAGGATTGTGGTCATTATCATCCTGGCTCTCACTCTACTCCCTTTTCTTGCAGGGCTGTTTTTTGGCCATTCTAGTGGTGCAACCTGACAAGCCATAGCACCAACAGTGGAGACGGATGAACTGTATGATCTTGCCTACCTCCAGGCTGAAGCTGCTGTGTGAGAAGGAATCCAGTTGCACAAACTTCAACAGAAGTCATACTATGCCACGATATTGTAGGAGAATGTTCTCATCCCTATTTCCTATGGGATATTTGAAGTCATGAAATTGGTATGCATCTTAAGTGCCTACTATTTGCAGTGTCCAGGTTTAGGTGGTGTAGTCTATAATGATACTTAGAAAAAGTGAACACAGATTTGAGAGATGTTTCTCCTTACATACACCTTTTGGGGGTTTGGAGCAGACCACCTGGGATTTCACAGACTCTGAAGGACTTATGAGATACCCCTGCACATGAAATTTCTAAAATATATTATAAATTTAGTTGCAAATGTTCCATGGTCAAATAGTTCCAAGCAAGGACTCAAGGAGGAAGGGGCCAATGAGGACCTCAGGAAATCTGTCCAGGATGAGTGCTGAGTCCTGCACCTGCGATGGATGAGCCCTAGAGCTGATAGAGGCTGGGGAGTGGCGCTGCAGAAAAGGCCTTGAATGCCTTGATTTAGGGGTGGTGAGCTCTTCTCAGCATATCTGAAGGAGGGACGAGAGACAGAGTAGCCTTGTTTGAGCTCGGACATAACCTTGCTTTGAGCAAGTAGTTGAACTTGGGACATCCTGATGTTTCTTCCCACCTGAATTATCCCGTGACCCTATAGCATGCTGCCTTTGGAAGTCTGAAGTTTCCACCCCCAGTTTACCTGTTTTGAACCATGTTTTGTAAAGTGATTTCTATTCCAAACCAGTAGTCTTGTTATAGTTGTGTTCTGATTTACCCCGCTTGCACACAGTCATGAGCTGCTGTGAAGCCATATATTTCTCTGAGTAAAGGGGGTGGGTTACATGCTTTATTACCTATTACAGGCCTTTGAAATAAGCAGCCTCTTACTGTGAATATGTTATTATTTTTCCTAACAGCAGAGCTGAACAGCAAGTCTGCACGGTGTGCACTGTAGTACCACTAGATGTCCCTTGTCACCCAAGTGATGTTGGTGGCTCATCCCCAGCACAATATGATATAGCATTGTAAAGAAAACAGCATTTAAAGAGTTAGATATGGAGATATGTTGTGGCTGCCTCAAAAAGAAGACCTGTGTTATCCTCAGAGAGGTATTGTCATGGCTAGCAAGGAGATAATTGCTTCCTTTATCTCTTCTAGCTTCTTTCTCTACAGAAAGAGACTATAGTAGGAAGGTGTTTGTTCTGAAGCGGTATTTTTCACCAGCACCAACCCAAATTTACTGGGGAAAGATGCTCACACTGGGAAATGCTGGGTTGCTGAGCCTAACACTGTGGTGTTCAACAACTTATGCATCTCCAGTAAAGTAGTAGTGTGAGATGGGATCTGGTGAACTGTGTCAGCAGAGCTGCTGGGGAAGGGGGAAGGGACAGGTACCTTCAGGATTTCCTTGTACCTTCCTAGTGATTGTGATCTTTGTGGTATTTTTATATTGAGATGGACCAGTAAAAGAAGTTGCTTCTGTGAAGAGGTGTTGGACATCAAGAACTAGCTTGGGGAGGGGCAAAGAATACAAATAGAGAAAAAGAAATTGGTCTCAATCTACTTCAGACAGAAACCCAACAAATGATATTTAAAGTCCTTCATCCTCTTTGCTGGCTGCTGAGAGCAGGAGATTATCTGCTTTGTGTGAGTTGGGAGACCTGAGTTGGCTATAGAGGACAGCAGAAGATGCCTGCTGGTTTCCTTGGGAAGGTTCCCAGGGCCACGTCTCTACTGCTGCTCTATCCCACTGGTGCAGCCAAATTCTGCAAGACTCATTGTGCCCCTATGGAGAGGGGAAGGGGCTGGTGGGTGAGGGATCAGTCTCTGGGGCAGATGGACTGGTACGGGCATGCAGCCTTGAGCGGGGAGAGCTAAGGAGTAGATCTGCGGAGCTGAGTACGGTGCCTAAGGAGGAGCACAGGGAATCCCCCAGCCCTGATCCTACTCAGCATCCTCAAACCTCTCCTTACACATCCCAGCCCCAGCAATAGGGCATTTCTGGTCTCTCCTGCAGCCCTTTAAGTGTTAATTCCTCCACGTGCCATATGGCTGTGTTTTCATATGTCTTTATCTCCCACAGTTGACATCTTGGTGACGACATCTGTGCCACTCGGCATGCCCGTGCCCTAGCACAGCTTCACCTGGGCTTGTGTGGAGTGATTCCTCCTGGCCCTTGTTCCTCTATGGTGTTCTGTGCACCTACCATTGCAGCATGAGCAGAGAGATGTGCCTGTCCCCAGACTGCCCTGAAAACATCTGTACTGGGTTATCAGCCCCAGGTAATATTTCATAGGATCATTATGGTTGGAAAAGACCACAAAGTCACCTAATCCATCTGTAGTGCATTATGAGTATTTCTGAAATGTAGTTAGAAACTAACTTACTCTAATCTGTTTCTTAGGATGTGCTGCTGCAGTGTGTGGTTGCACAGACCACGCTGTTGTGTATTCAGGGTCACGTATGCCTGCCTGAATGACTGAAATAAAGTATTTGCTGCTTTCTACTTCATTTAAACCTGCAGGAGCCAGTAGTGCTCATCCTCCTCGCACACTGAGGTTTCCACACGTGCCACTCACCACCAGCCTGGGACTTCTTCCCCAAGCAGTGGCTGAGCAATCTCTTAATAACAGCGCAAGTACTTGCAGATTATTGTGATCATAATTTGGCTGACATAGCCTTTATTACTAATAGCAATGCTGGAAATGGAAAACCCAGCTTGATGCTCAGCTCCCTGCTGGAAAGTAATAAAATAAAGAGGAACAAAATCTGTGAGTGTATTTGCTACTAAACCTTTGAAAAACACAAAAGTGGAACCCTGCCAATGCTGTTGCTGGTAATTTTTCAGATCAGAGCCTCTCTACAAAGTA
The DNA here is from genome assembly GCA_013399175.1 of Odontophorus gujanensis. Taxonomy (NCBI): domain Eukaryota; kingdom Metazoa; phylum Chordata; class Aves; order Galliformes; family Odontophoridae; genus Odontophorus; species Odontophorus gujanensis. The sequence goes on from VXAB01011866.1 coordinate 21,589, forward strand.
GGATTAGAAGTGGAAGTGCATTTGTATCTATGACATTACTATCATGTTGTTGTGTATGAATGGAGGGTTTGCAGTCATTTGGCACCTATTGGTTTCTATTGCAATTATGCTGCGCTGCTTTTATTTTTTAACCTTCAGCATAATTTTTAACATCCTCCAATAATGGAAAAACTAGAAAACAACTTCAATTATTTTAAAAAAAAAAAAAAAAAGAGGAGGAAAAAAAAAGGGGAGCTTATTTTTGCTTACTCAAAGAATGGTTGAAAGAAGAGTTTAACTGAATGTGTTCATATAAAAATGGAGGATATCTCAGCTTTTCAGTGAGGTCTTTGTTGACAACATTGGCTGAGGGAGGTTGGTTTTTACATAGCCTCTTTTGTCCATCTTTGTGCAATGGCAGAATTTGCAGCTGAATTCTGATGGCAGAAATTTCTTGTCTGCAGCAGCTGAGAATGATATATCATGTACAATCATAAAAAAAGAAATGTCCCCAGACCATAGCTCAGATTTTGAATACCAGAATGAGCCTTCAGTGCTAAGAATACAGAAAAAGCTATTACTTTTTTTTTTAATCTAAAAGAAACCCACTTGATAAAATCAGTTGCAAATGAACGAGGAATGTAAATGTACTTCTCAATTATTTATTTATTTCACTCCCTCTCTTTTTTCATGTTAATATTTTTTTGGCTCTTGGTTCATAACCATCCAGTAATTATAATTATAAAGAAAACTAACTTTTTACCCTGCTAATTAAACTGTATGTCACATCGACATTTGGGGAGAATTTCCCATGCTTTCCAGTGTGAATGGAAGGAAAGAGCAGCAGTGCTCACTTTAAACTCGATTTTATTTTTTTTCTTGTACCTTGCAGAAAAGCTTCATTGTATTTTGATTAATCCATGGTTGGTCCACCTCTGATGTTTCCATGGAAACCGAATTTTTTTTCTTGATGGCGACTGTTAGGCTCAGGAAGGTTCCTCTCTGCACAAAACCACTCCAGCTCCTAAAGAACTACTTGTTGGAAATTTAATGTACATAAACAAAACTCCCAAATTCCTCCTCAGTATTATGGTATTATTTTCCTAAACACTAATAGGAAAGTGTTTTCTTAATGGTACAAAACAGTGCCTTTTCATGCCACAAGAAAATAGAATAATGTTGTTATTCTTTCTACTGCAAGAGAGAGCTTTTCTTGGTCCAGGAAAAATTAGATTGCAAATCTTTCAAAATTAAATTTTAAGAGTTCCAGTGTGTGAGTATTATCTAGTTCTAGGCATAAATCATTTGCCTTAATTAAATTTTTAAAGTCATTAAACTTGCCTTGTAGATTGGCAGCAATTTGAATGAATTATTCTTCTGTGTCAGATTATTCTTTTTCAAAGAACGGAATAATCCCTTCATACATACTGCTATTATATTTGGAACAGATTTTAAAAGTCAGCCAACAGGGGGAGCATTTGTATGGTATTATTAATATAACAAAGTGGTTGGAAACATGATTGTATTTTTAGTCTAAAATTATTAGATTTCTTGACCATTTTTTAAAATAGAATAGGTTTTGGTTTGGAGTGTTTTAGTTTGTGAAAAATCAAATCTTGACTTCTGCTGACAGTACAAGAAGCTATTATAAATTGATGGTTGGGTTTATTGTTTGGAAAAAAATGAAGTTTTAGACCACAAATAAAATATTATTTTGTTTGAAAAGTGATTTTTGGTTAAAAATATTTGGAGGAAACCAGTTCAAACACCTCTAATTGAAACCGGACTTGTTACTTTTATTGCAGTGACATCTATACCACATCATATAAGATGGTGTAGGGATGCAAAATATAAATATGTCTATTAGAGTACTGCCCTGACACCACTGCCTGTAAAAGTCAAGGCAAAGATGAGAGAAAAAGAGCTGTTGATTTATTCATCCTTCTTTTTGTTTCATCCTTGTTCACCATGAGAAGGAATCAGACAAATGGAAAAAGGGAGATCTGTTTGAGAGCAAAATAGAGTTTTCAAGCTTCCTCCATGCGTGTAGTGTGAATAGGAAGTATACATCAAGCTACAATAAAAAAGGAACATGTCAGTACCTCTTTCCCATGTTCTATTAGAATCCGTTCATACAGTAACAGCACTTTTTTTTTTACACCATACTCTACTTTCACCTTTACTCTTAAGCTTTTGGAGCACTGCTACCCTCAGCTGCTCTAACAGCAGCGTGAGGTGTGAAGGGACCATATCTTTTCACAGATTTCTGCAGGTAGCAGTGTTGCCCATGCATATGACACGTGAGGCTGTGCCACACTTTAAGGTAGATCAGAAAAATGAAATAACTGGGGATACTAGGGCCTCGCTACAATTACTTGAGTGAAACTGGATGAGTATTCAGGGCTGAATACTGCTCCTGGCTGTAAAACGTTAGTGCCCAAAGTGGCTGTGCAGGCTGTGTTAACGATGTACAGTGAATTTGTCTTTGGAGAACTGTGTTACCCGAAGCCTAGGATTTCTCTGAAACAAGATTTATTTCTCCTCTATGTGTGGGACTGGTTTGGTAAGTATTCATTTTGAATCTCACAAGAATTGTGCAGTGAATTCTTGGAGTTAGTAAGGTTTTAGTTTTGTGGTGGTGGTGGTGTTTTGTTTTTCCCTTCACAGATTCATAGGATGGCTTGGGTTGGAAAGGACCTCAAAGATCATCTAGTTCCAACCCTTCTGCCACAGGCAGTGTTGCTAACCACTAAATCAGGCACTATATCGGGCTTCCCAGGGCCCCATCTATCCTAGCCTTGAACATCTTCAGGAATGGGGTATCCACAGCTTCTCTGGGCAGCCTGTGCCAGTCCCTCACCACCCTCTCAGTGAAAAATTTCCTCCAGACATCTAATCTAAATCTTCTCTTTTAGTTTAAAACTGTCTCCCCCTTATAAGGACAGTGAAAGTGTCCTATCGCTATCTTTCCTTGATATTGCTTTCCTTGCTGATTAAATTAGTATGTAACTACTTGTTTTGTCATTTCTCCTCTGTCCTAGAAAGAGCAATGCCAAGACAGGAAAAAGACAGAACAGTGTTAACAACATTAACATCTTAAAATCAAGTGGAAATGGTACAGTCTGCAATGCCACTATGTGCAGCAGAGGAAGAACCCTATTTATATGCCAGCAAGCTATTCTGGGCCTGCAAATACTGGGAGTGGGCAGCTGTTAGAAAAACAGAAATGAGCGATAGTAGACTTCGAAATGGAAATCATGGCAAAGCACCATATGTGTTGACTGAGTATTACTGCCAGCGCCCTCGATTCAGTGCTCTGATGAGATAATTCACTGAGTAACTTGGAATTTATCACAAAGCACTATGCCACACAGCAGACTCTGGAAATCTTTGGGAACTCTGCTCTTTTGACTTGTACAAAGCACGTGGGAGGATACCATGCTTGTGAAAAAAATCTTGGTCTTGAATGCTACTGGAAGATCAGGCAAGAGGGAAGTATTTGCCTTTCTCACTGTATATCTCATTAATAAATGTACATTATTAAACACAGATAGGCTAGTGACAATGGGCAAGGAGAAGGCTGAGGAATTCAATGAATTTTATGTCTTAGTCTTCACTAGTGACTGCTCTACACACCGCCCTCAAGTGGGTGGTTCAGAAAGTGGGAACTGTTGGAGCAATGTCCATACTGCTGTAAGCAAGGATCAGGTTTGCAACTGCGTGGGGAACCTGACCATCCATAAGACTATGGGTCCTGATGAGATGCAACCCAGAGTCCTGAGGGTGTTACAGTTGCCAAACTACATTTGATGTTTGAAAAGTCATGCAGCCAGATGAAATCCCTGGTGACTGGGAAAACAAACAAACAAATGATATAGCTCCCATTTTTTAGAAGGGATGACCCAGGGAACTAATGACCTGTCAACCTCGTCTCAATGCTGGAGAAGGTTATGGAGCAGATCCTACTGGAAGTTATGCTAAGGCATATGGAAGAGATAAAGGTGATATGGGATAACCAGCATGGCTTTACCAAGGGCATGTCCTGCTTGATCACCTTTGTTGCTCTTTATGATGGCATAACCACATCAGTGGACATGGGAAGAGCCACTGATGTCATCTACTGGTCTTCAGGAAGGCTTTTGACATGGTCACCTATAATATCCTTCTCTCCAAACTGGAAAGATACAGATTTGATGGGTGGACTGTTTGATGGACAAGAAATTGGTTGTGAGATTGTACCCAGAGAATGGTGGTCAATTGCTCAATGTGCAGATGAAGATGGGTGACAAGTAGTGTCTCTCAGGGATCAGCAGTAGGACCACTGTCCTTTAACATCTTCATCGATTACATCAACAGTGGAGTTGAGTGCACCCCAGCAAGTCTGCAGATGATTCCAAGCTGTGTGGTGTGGTTGACGTGCCATCCAGAGAGACCTAGACAGGCTTGAACAGTGAGCCCAGGAGACCCTCATGAGGGTCAGTAAATCCAAGTACAAGGTCTTGCACTTGGGATATGGCAACCTTCACTATCTGTACAAGCTGGGGGATGTAAGGATAGAGCACAGCCCAGCAAAAAATTACTTGGGGGCATCCAATGATTAGAGGAAGAGAGAGATTCGTGATATATGTATACCTCATGAGGTTAAGACTTTAAGGGAGGCAAATGTTGCCCAACCAGCTTATTACAAATCCTAGCCTGTTAGATTTGTGGGAGGAGAATAGAGAAGAAAACAATAGTGGAAAGACAGGGAATAAAAGCAAGGGTTCATTATAGAAAATAGAGATAGTCCCACAGTGGATTCACAGCATCTCATGAGCCCATAGTCTTCAGGCTGGTGGTGACAGTATCCAGGAATTCCTTTGTTTTAGGAGTCCTTTTAAAAAGTCTTCTTTTTTTTTTTCTTCTTCTTCTTTTTCTTTTTTTTTTTTCTGGTTTCCTATTGTAATGACAAATTAGAATTACCATACCACTTCTCTTTCTTATCTTCTTTCGGGTAGCTAGACCCCTCTGAGCCCATCCCCCAGTTGTGACTTGTCTGCACAAAACCCATTCTTCCAGTTGCTTATCTGTAGGACATTCTTTGTTGCCCCTGGCAACCATGTGTAAGGCAGAGGTGAGGCCTGTCCAGCAGGGACTGCCTGCAAGCACTCAGACAAGCTTTGAGACTAAAAGCGTATTGTACGGTCTCTCACAGAGGGTACTGGAGGATGGTGAGACGAACGTGAGCCAGCAGTGTGCCCTTGCAGCCTAGAAAACCAGCCACGTCCTGGGCTTCATCACATGAAGCAGGGTGAGGGAGGTGATCCTGCCACTCTGCTCTGCACTGATGAACAGACTGCCCAGAGAGGCGGAGGATGCTCTGTCCCTGGAGACAGTTAGTGTCAGGCTGGACTGGGCTCTGGGCACTCTGATTAGCATTGCAGGGGAGCTGGACTAGATGGCCTTTAAGGGCCCTTCTGATTCAAATAATTCTATGGTTCTACGATTCTATGTCAACACCTGGGAATGCAGCTTCCTAATCATGAGGTTAGTGAGCACCTTTCAGATGGACTCCTGCTTCCCAGGCTGGTGCACTGCAGTATTTACTTTTGCCTCCTTGCACTTTAAAACAAATGTGAGAATGGAATATATATCCCTTTGACAAGGCAGGATGATATCAGGCTGCTTTATTGAGTGGTTTG